>JAEOAD010000381.1:25000-57500 GCA_036365145.1 Orientallactaga sibirica | reverse complement strand
ATAAAAAATATATTTTTTAGGGTGGCATGGTGGCATGCGGCCTTAATGCCAGCACTCAGGAGGCAGAGGCAGGAGGATCATCAGGAGCTCAAAGCCACCCTCGGACTACAGATATATTTATTTATATGTATATGTATATGTATATGTATATGTATATGTATATGTATATGTTTTGTTTTGTTTTTCGAGGTAGGGTCTCACTCTAGCTCAAGCTGACCTGGAATTCACTCTGTAGTCTCAGGGTGGCCTTGAACTCACAAATATCATCTTACGTCTGCGTTCTGAGTGCTGGAATTAAAGGCGTGTGCCACCGTGCCCGGCTAAAATATATATAATCATTTTTATTTATTTATTAGAGAGTGACTGAGAGAAAGAAGCAGATAGATAGGGAATGGGTGGGCCAGGGCCTCCAGCCACTCCAAACGAACTCCAGATGCATGCACCACCTTGTGTGTCTGGCTTACGTGGGTGCTGGGGAATTGAGCCATGAACTGGGGTCCTTAGGCTTCACAGGCAAGCAGTTAACCACTAAGCCATCTCTCCAGCCCCCTAAAATATATTTTTTATAAAAAAGAATACATATAATTAAGAGGCACATAGTAAGATGCTACCTTCTTCAGCCTCACTATATGCCTGTCAAGCCAGAAGCCTGTGTTACTGTTATTTTCTGTAGTGAACTATAGTTCTTTGCTTGCAGTTGTTTTGATTTAGTCAAAATGAAAAGAAAAAAAAAGACTGACATTGAATTTCCATCTCAGATCTAGAAAAGCCTTCCTACATTCTGAGGTGTCAACTATTGTTAGAATGAGTGTGCAAAGATGATGGGAATTAATCAGCAAAGAGAACCTTAGCCAGAGTGGGTTGCAACACTGCAGAACTCTCTGGAAGGAGTGAGACCCTTTGTCCCTTATCTTGCAGAGCTCTTATTTGGAGTCAGCCACAACACAGATTTCAGATCTCCAATGGACCAATGTGGCAGTGCACACCTTTAATCTATCAGTGGCAGAGGCAGGAGGGTCTGAGTGAGTTTGGGGACAGCCTAGGCTGACCTGTAACTCGCTCTCTTCTCCCAGGCTGTGTATCTGACTTTGCTTGCATACTGGGGAATTTTTCTCAGGTTCTTAGGCTCTGCAAGCATGTACCCTAATCGCTGAGCCATCTTCCATCCCCAGTCTTCCTTTTTTAAAAATTATTACTTGTTTAAGAATTATATGAGTGCCTGAAAGAGGAGAGACAGAGAGAGAGAGAGAGAGAGAGAGTCAGGATTGGCCACCTGTGTCTGCAGCCACTGCAAACGACCTCCAGAAGCGTGCTCCAATTTGTGCATCTGGATTATGTGGGTCCTGGGGAATCGAGCTTCAAACTGGGGTTCTTAGTGTTCACAGCCAAACGCTTACCCACTGAGACATCTTTCCCTCCCTAGAATTCCTCTTTGCACCCATTGCCTTTGTAAACCAAATTTCCCAAGAAACAGCAGCAGGTACACTTCTTAGGATAGAACTTCCGATTGTGGAGAGATGGGATGGTCAGATTCAAAGCCGAACTGTGTAGAACTAACCTTAATCCCTGCACAGACCACCTCTGTGGCATTTATTATTAATATTATTAATTTGTTATTTAATTTAATTTATTTAATTTTTTATTTTAGTATATTATTTTATTATCTTATTCATTCATTATTTTATTACTTTATTTTACTTTTAATTTAATTTTATTTAATTTTATTATTTATTTAACTTTCTATTTTATTACTTATCATTTTATTTTACTTTTAAATTTTATTTTTTGTTATTTTAAAATTATTGTTATTATTATTAATATGTTTTTTTGAGTCGGGTGTAGCTGTAGGCCAGGCGGACCCAGAACCCACTCTGTGGATTCAGGCTGGTCTGGAACTCGAGGCCGCCTTCCATTGGACATCATTTTTATGTTACTCCAGGAGGTGTAAGGAGTGGCTCAGGGGTTTGAAGGAGCGGCTGCACTCATGGCTTAGCAGCTCAGGCGCTCCCTCACACACTCATTTGTCTGTCTGTCTGCCTGCCTGCATGTGAAGCCAAAGGAGGCCGGGTTTGAATCCCCACCACCCCCAACCCACCGCCCCCCACCCCCAAATGCACAAAGCCACGGCCACCGAGGGTGACACCCATGGTGTGCCTGGACCTGGACCTGGATGCCGCTGGACCCAGAACAGAATGGAGGTCAGGAGGACAAGGACGGCGCCTGAGTTCCAAGTCAGCCTGCGCTGCTGCAGCCACACACCACCTCAGGAAAAAAATATTATTATTATTTTTATTATTATTAATAATAATAAAGAAAACCTAATAATAGTAATAATATTGGTAACAATGATGAGATAATAGTAGTAGTAGTAATAATAAGGAAAACCAAATAATAACAATATTAATAATAGTTCTAACAATGAAAACCAAATAATAGTAATAGCAATAGTAAATAATAAGGAAAACCTAATAGTCGTAATAATAATAAGAAGAAAAAAAAAAATAGAAGTAGTGGTAGTGGTAGTAGTAGTTAGGAAAACCAAATGATAATAGTAATAATAATGATACAAATAATAGTATAATGATAATGAAAAGAAATAATAATAATTAAAACCGAATAATAGCAATAATGATGAACACAAAACAATAACAATAGTAGTAGTAAAAGTAATGATAATAAGGAAAACCAAATAATAATAATAATAATAATAATAATAATAATAATAATAATAGCAGCAATAATCACTTGGGCATGGTGGTACTCAAACATTTCATCCCCACCGCACTGGGCAGGCAGAGGTAGAATGGTCGTGGCCGTGAGTTCAAGGCAACCCTGAGAAGCCAGAGTGATTTATGGGTCAGCCTGGGCTAGATCCAGACCCTACCTTGAAAACCAAAAAAAAAAAAAATATGCATATATGTATTTATGTATATAAATTTACATATAACCTTGACCCTAATCCTATTATGACACATACGTAAATTACATATTCACATATAAGTGTGTATATATTTGTATATGTATATATTATGTAGTATATAATATATAATAATATATAACACATAAAACAATATATTGTACATAATATATATGTAAATATATATCATATATACTTATGTATATAATGTATGTATAAGCTTAAATATATATTCACATGTAAATTGACATATGTACAAATAAGTTTACATATGAATTTAAATATGTACTTATATTTGTATATATTATGTATAATACATAATATATAATATATCAAATGAATATGTATTATCCATATTATATATGTATGTATGTGTATGTATATATATATATATATATATATATATATATATATATATATATATATATACCTCCTGCTGTTAGCTAGCTACATGACACCATACTGAAGGTAGATGTTACATTTATTTCTTTGGTTTTCTTTTTTTTTTTTTTTTTTAGGTAGAGTCTGGTTCTAGCCCAGGCTGCTGAGCTGGAATTCACTCTGTCATCTCAGGCTGGCCTCGAACTCACAGCCACAACCCTACTCCCTCTAAGCCTCCCTCTTCAGTGCTGCTGGGATGAAAGGCGTGAGAACAACTCTTAATACATTTTATTTATTTTATTATGATGATTTTATTATTTTTTATTATTTATAAGAGAGACAGAAGGAGTGAGAGATTGAAAATAGGGGCAAGAGGGTTTCCAGCTGCTGCAGATGAACTCCAGACACATGCCCCACCTTGTGTATTTTTGCTCTCTCTCTCTCTCACACGCACACATTCTACCTCTTTCCCTGTCTCAAATAAATAAATAAGAATAAATAATATTTAAAAAGAAAAACAAAACATAAAAAATAAAATAAAATAAAATAAAATAAAATAAAATAAACCTTCCAGTACCTCATTTCTGCCACCATATTCCCATTCACCACCAAATGTGTAATCATGTTTTGGCTTCATGTAGGACACTGTCATGTCACGTGGTGTTCTCCATCAGAAAGAAATGATGACACAGTGTGCTTTCCACTCGTGTGCTGTCCTAGCTGTCGGTGTCTTGTGACTTAACGATTTCAGACTTGCCATGGATGGGACACGGGTTGTCCTCTTCCGAAAAGGCCGGATTGCTAGGCCTTGCTCGCCTCTTGCAAAGCACCGATAGATGTGTCTTGGAATCACAGAAGCGCTTTGAGATGCCAAGGGATTTCCCACAGCAGATGTGGGGAAGGAAGGCTCGGAATGCCAAGCTCAGTGGCCCTCTGGCGACGTCTGTTTTCACAGATGCCCACAGCACCACGTCTGTCATGTGGAGATTGTCCCACTCATCCTGTAGGAATGCCCTCCCTCTTGCAAACAGCGTTGTTTACTTATTTATTTATTTTTATTTGTTTTTGGTTTTTCAAGGTAGGGTTTGCCTCTAGCACAGGCTGACTTGGAATTCACTCTGTAGTCTCAGGGTGGCCTTGAACTCACGGCCATCCTCCTACCTCGGCCTCCTGAGTGCTGGGATTAAAGCATGCAGCACATTGCCTGGCTTGCAAACAGCTTTTATTGATTTATTTATTTGACAGAGAAAGAGAGAGAGAGAATGCGTGCTTCAGGGCCTAAAAAAGGCTGGTTTTCTAGGCCTTGCTCACTTCTTGCAAACCACTGATAGATGTGTCATGGAATCACAGACAGGCTTTGAAGTCCTGAGGGATTTCTTACATCACATGCTGGAACGAGAGAATGGGTGCCCGAGCACCTCCAGCCACTGCAAACAGACTGCAAACTCATGCACCACCTTGTGCATCAGGCTAACGTGGGTCCTGGGGAATCGAACTGGGATCCTTTGGCGTTCCTCGCGCACGCCTTTAACCCCAGCACCCAGGAGGCTGCGGTAGGAGAATCACCATGATTTCGATGCCTGCCTGAGACTACATAGTGAACTGCAGGGCAGCCTGGCCTATGGCGACACCCTAAATCAAACCCCCCAGCAAAAAAGAAAGATAGAGATGTAGGGCTACAAATGGCCTGATATTTGTTGGAAAAGAAAATGTTGGAGGGGAAGTCATTTTGAAGACTCCTTTCAAATTGTTAAAAAGGGTGCTATCTGGGGATGAACAGATGGCTTAGCCATTCAGGAATTGCACTGCAAAGCCAAAAACACAGGTTCCTTTCCCCAAGACCCAAGTTAGCCAGCTGCACAAGGGAGTGCATGCATCTGGTGTTCATTTGCAGTGGCTGGAGGCCTGGTGTGCTCATTCTCTCTCCCTCACTTTCCCTCTTTCTCTCTCAAATAAATAAATAATAGTAAAAACATTTTTTAAGGGTCGGGCCTGGTGGAGCACGGGGGGGTGGGGAAGGAGAAGGCTGGAATAATGGCTCCGTGGATAAAGGTGCTTGCTTGCAAAGATTCGATTGCCCAGTACCCACATACAGCCATGTGCACAAACTAGTGCAAGCATCTTGAGTGCATTTGCAGGGCTTGTAGGCACAATTGTTTCCATTCTCTCTCTCATAAATAAATGAATAAATAAATAAATAAATAAATATTTTTCCTTTGAGAACTTATAACTCTCCCCAGTGTCTGCTGGATTACCACAAGGGTGGTACTCAGGCAGAGAGCATGCTCCAAACTCATATCGAATGTCTGAAATCCTCGGTCAGTTCTGGAGGTCCCAGACACATGTGAGCAGATGACTCAGATGCTTGTCAGGAGCCCCAATTCTATCACAGAGTGATTCCCTGGGACGTTGTGGCATTCTCTTTCCCCAGAACGTACTGTACCCCTGGGTTAGAGAATCTGCTGTCTCCAAATAAAGCGTCAAATTGGACCACAGAAAATGGACGGCTGAGCCAGTGGACAGGTGGTGCTCGGAATCCTTTTTTGTAATTGAGCGATATCTTAGGCTTCATCCCTTCACTCTGACATTACAAGGCTACTGTAATAGGGATGTCTGAAAAATGAATGAACAGGACCCCAGGGGTGTGTTTCCCTAGGGAACTCCCAGCCCAGCTAAGATGATCTTATATGGCTGACGGACGAGGATGTGTAGGAGTTGGAAGCAAGATGTTAGAGGATGAGAGCCTGCTTCAAAGATTAAGGTAGAGAGACTGAAATATCTTACAGGAGCTTTGAGTTCAATTTCTTGGACTACTTACACGCTTATCATTATTGTTAATGACGAGAGGGACTCAGCTTTTCTCAAGTGCGCTCGGTTGTTGGTGCAGGGTGCTGCAAGAGAGGTGGGACTCCGTGACATACAAGGAGCAGTGTTCTATTTCTACCTGCTGACCCAGGCCAGTAGGAACCTTATTCCTAACGTGAACCCCAATCACGTTGTCATTTTCGCTGACTGGTTGGCTTATTTTTAGGGTTCCTTTATGCCTTTTCTTTCAGAGGAAACGTTGTAAGTACACATCATAAGTTTGTATGCTCATGCCCGTCTTCACTCGTGCCAGGCCATGCAGGGCCCGTCATGGTGGGATTGTGAGCATTCCCCATGGTGTTTTCATTCCTATTCCTAACTTTTAGAAGGAGCAGGCCTTCAATAGAGGGATTCAGTGCCTATGCATATTGCCCCACCCCCTCTCGTTTTTGCACACTCTTTCTGCACAATTACCTGACCATTGGTGGCTCTGTTTGATTTTGTGTTGTCGTTTGTCTTTTAGTTATATACCTTTAATCCCAGCACTGGGGAGACAGAGGTAGGAGTATTGCCATGAGTTCTAGGCCACCCTGAGACTACATAGTGACTTCCAGGTCAGCCTGAATTAGAGTGAGACACCTGTCGTCCCAGCACTCAGGAGGGGCCCAGAGACTTAGGAGGATCCCTGTGATTTCCAGGTGAGCATGTGCTGGAAAAACAGCACGACGGTTAAACGTGCTTGCCTGCAATGCTAGCTTCCATTTTCCAGTACCCACATACATTCATGTGAACAAAAGGTCGCATGCATCTGGACTTCAGTTGCAGTGTCTGGAAGCCCTGTATTGTCCATTCTTCCTCTCTCTCTCTCTCTCTCTCTCTCTCTCTCTCTCTCTCTCACACATACATACATACATACATACATACATACATACATACATACATTAAAAAAGAAAGAGGATGATTGAGAGGGGAAGGGAATATGATGTAGAGTGAAGTTTTAAAGGGGAAAGTCAGAGGAGAGAGGGAAAAAACATGGGATATTGTCTACAATTAAAGAAGTTGTCACAAAAAATAAATGAAATTTGAAAAAGAAAAAAAAAAAAACAAATAATAAAGAAATAAACCAAAAATATAGTTAATAAATAAGTATAATAAACAAAGCAGTATACATATTAAATAATCGAGTATAAATAATGAATATATAAACCAGTATATAAATATGGTAAAGAAACAAATAAGGGTAAATATTAAACAAATGAATATAAATAATAAATAAATAATGCAATAAATACATATGATGAATGAATAAGTATAATAAAGAAATAAGGATAAATACTAAATGAATGAATGCAAATAATAAATAAACAAAATAAATATAATGAACTAACAAGTATACATATTGCATAAATGAAAATACACAGTAAATAAATGTAACAATTTAATAAGTATAAATATTAAACAAGTATAAATAATAAATATCAATAAATAGAAATAACTACAATAATAATAAATAAATGTAAATAATAAATAAATCTAACTAATAATAAATAAATGTAAATAATAAATGAATACAGAATTGTAAATATTAAAGAAATAAATAAAAATAAAGAAATCTTAAAAGGCCACGTGGCTGACATCCTGGCTCAAGGCCTGTCCAGTGCACAACCTCACTGTGTGTCCGGTAAGTAAATAAAAGAAAATAATTTCAAAAAATTTACGTATTTATTGATTAGAGAGAGAGAGAAATAGAGAGGGACAGAGAGGGGCAGAGAGAGAGAGAGGAGGGAATGGACATGTCAGGGCCTCCAGCCACTGCAAATGAACTCCACACTTATGTGCCACCTTGTGCATCTTGCTAACGTGGGTCCTGGAAAATCGAAGTGGGATCCTTTGGCTTTGGTGGCACACGCCTTTAATCCCAGCACTCCAGAAGCAGAGGTAGGAGAATCTCCATGAATTCAATGCCAGTCTGAGACTACATAGTGAACTCCAGGTCAGCCTGGCCTAGGGAGAGACCCTACCTCGAAAAGCCAAAAAAAAAAAAAAAAAAAAAAAAAAAAAAAAAAAGTTGTAGGGCTACAAATGGCCTGATGGTTATTGGAAAAGAAAATGTTGGAGGGAAGTCATGTTGAGGACTCCCTTCAACTTGGATAAAAAGGGTGCTTTCTGGGCCTGGACAGATGGCTTAGCCATTAAGGCATTGGACTGCAAAGCCCAAGGACACAGGTTCAATCCCCCAGGACCCACGTTAGCCAGATGCACAAGGGACTGCATACATCTGGTGTTCATTTGCAGTGGCTTGAGGCCTGGTGTGCTCATTCTCTATCCCTCTCTTTTCCTCTTTCTCTGTCAAATAAATGAATAATAGGAAAATAAATTTTTAAAGGGGTCAGGCCTGGTGGAGCACACCTTTAGTCCCAGCACTTGGGAGACAGGTAGGAGGATCACCATGAGTTTGAGGCCACCCTGAGACTACAGAGTGAATCCCAGGTCAGCCTGAGCTACAGTGAGACCCTATGTCGAAAAAGAAAAAAAAAAAAAAAAGGATGCTATCTGGTACTTACTCTTTCTCTCCTTCTCTCTCTCTCTCTCTCTCTCTCTCTCTCTCTCTCTCTCTCTCTCTCTCTCTCTCTCTCACACACAAAATAAAAAAAAAAAAACAAAATTTCAAAGAACAAGTAGTGTATGCGTCTTAGGACAAGAACTCCTAGGGCACTCAACATTCATGTAAGTTTAAGTAAAAAGGAAAAAGAAAAGAGGAGGAAGGCTGGAGAAAAGGCTCCGTGTTTAATAGGTGCTTGCCTGCAAAGACAGGTTCTATTCCCCAGTAACCACATACAGACATGTGCACAAACGGTAGTGTCCATTCTCTTCCTCTCTGTCTCTCTCTCTCTCACACACACACACACACACACATACATACATACATACATACATACATACATACATGCATACAGACATACAGACATAAATACAAAAAATTTTAAAGAAAAGTCGTGGACATGTCTGGCAGAAAGCGATACTAAGGTGTCCAAACATGTACAGGGGAAATAAAAAAGGAAAACAGGGGGAAAAGGAGAAGACTGGAATAATGGCTCCATGGACAAAGGTGCTTGCATGCAAAGTTTCGATTGCCCAGTACCCACATACAGCCATGTGCACAAACTAGTGCAAGCATCTAGAGTGCATTTGCAGGGCCTGTAGGCACAATTGTTTCCATTCTTTTTCTCTCTCTCATAAATAAATGAATAAATACATAAATGAATATTTTTCCTTTGAGATCTAAGGACTCTCCCTGTGTCTGCTGGATTACCAGAAGGGTAGTCCTCATGCAGAGAGCGTGCTCCAAACTCATATCGAGTGTCTGAAATCCTCGGTCAGTTCTGGAGGTCCCAGACAGGTGAGCAGATGACTCAGATGCTTGTCAGGAGCCCCAATTCTATCACAGAGCGATTCCCTGGGCCCTCCTGGCATTCTCTTTCCCCGGAAGGTTCCAGATAAAGCGTCAAATTGGTCGAGAGAAAAAGGACAGCTGAGCCAGTGGACAGGTGGTGCACGGAATCCTTTATTGAAATTGAGTGATATCTTAGACATCATCCCTTCACTCTGACGTTACAAGCCTAGTGTAATGGGGATGTCTGAAAAATGAATGAACAGGACCCCAGGGGTGTGTTTCCCTAGGGAACTCCCAGCCCAGCTAAGATGATCTTATATGGCTGACAGACGAGGATGTGTAGGAGTTGGAAGCCAGATGTTAGAGAGTGAGAGCCTGCTTCAAAGATTAAGCTAGAGAGACTGAAATATCTTACAGGAGCTTTGAGTTCAATTATTTGGACTACTTACACACTTATCATTGTGGTTAATGACGAGTGGGACTCAGCTTTTCTCAACTGCACTCGGTTGTTGGTGCAGGGTGCTGCAAGAGAGGTGGGACTCCGTGACATACAAGGAGCAGTGTTCTATTTCTACCTGCTGACCCAGGCCAGTAGGAACCTTATTCCTAACGTGAACCCCAATCACGTTGTCATTTTTGCTGACTGGTTGGCTTATTTTTAGGGTTCCTTTATGCCTTTTCTTTCAGAGGAAATGTTGTAAGTACACATCATAAGTTGGTATGCTCATGCCCATCTTCACTCGTGCCAGGCCATGCAGGGCCCATCATGGTGGGATTGTGGGCATTCCCCATGGTGGTTTGGTTCCTAACTTTTGGAAGAAGTAGGCCTTCAATAGAGGGATTAAGTGCCTATGCATATTGCCCCACCCCCTTTCATTTTTGCATACTCTCTTCTGCATAATTACCTGACCATTGGTGGCTCTGTTAGATTTTGTGTTGTCGTTTGTCTTTTAGTTATATACCTTTCATCCCAGAACTGGGGAGACAGAGGTAGGAGTATTGCCATGAGTTCTAGGCCACCCTGAGACTACATAGTGACTTCCAGGTCAGCCTGAATTAGAGTGAGACACCTGTTGTCCCAGCACTCAGGAGGGGCCCAGAGACTTAGGAGGATCCCTGTGATTTCCAGGTGAGCATGTGCTGGAAAAACAGCACGACGGTTAAATGTGCTTGCCTGCAATGCTAGCTTCCATTTTCCAGTACCCACATACATTCATGTGAACAAAAGTTCGCATGCATCTGGACTTCAGTTGCAGTGCCTGGAAGCCCTATAGTGTCCATTCTCCCTCTCTCTGTCTATCTCTCTCTCTCTCTCTCTCTCTCACACACACACACATGAATAAATAAAAATAAATAAATAAATAAATAAACAAACAAACACAAAATTTCAAAGAAAAATTAGTGTATATGTCTGGGGGCAACAGGCCTTGGGCACATCATTTATGTACGTTTAATTAAAAAGGAAAAATAAAAATAAGAGAGTTAAGGCTGGAGAAAAGGCTCCATGCTGAAACGGTGCTTGCCTGCGAAGCTATGATCTGTTCTCCAATACCCTCATACAGACATGTGCACAAACGTTAGCTTCCATTGTCTCTTTCTTTCTCTCTCTCTCTCTCTCTCTCTCTCACACACACACACACACACACACACACATTCATACAAAAAAATTGGTGCACGCATTTAATCCCAGCACTCGGGAGGCAGAGGTAGGAGGATTGAGAGTTCAAGGCCACCCTGAGGCTATATAGTTAATTCCAGGTCAGCCTGGGCCAGAGTGAGACCCTACCTCAAAACCCCCAAAAAAAAAAAGAGAGAGAGGGGACAGATTGAGATGGGGAGGGCATATGATGGAGTGAAGTTTCAAAGGGGAAAAAGGGAAAAAAACATGGGATATTGTCTACAATTAAAGAATTTGTCAGAAAAAAAATAAAAAAATTTAAGAAAGAAAATAAATAATAAAGAAATAAAAGAAATAAATATAATTAATAAATAAGTACAATAAAGAAAGCAGTATAAATATTAAATAAACGAGTGTAAATAATGAACAAATAAAACAATATATAAATATGGTGAAGAAACAAACCAACAAGGATATAAGTATTAAACAAACGAGTATAAAGTATAAATAAATAATACAATAAATGCATATAATACATGAGTAACTATAATACACGAATGAGGATAAATACTGAATAAATGAATGTAAATAATAAATAAATAAAACAAATATAATAAACTAACTTATAAATCTTAAATGAATGAATATAAATGATAAATAAATATAATAATCTAATAAGTATACATATTACATAAATGAATATAAATAGTAAATAAATATAATAAACTAAGAAGTATACATATTAAACAACTATAAACAATAAATATATATCAATCATAAAGAAATAAATAAAGGTAATGATAAATAAAAGTAAATAATAAATAAATGCAAATAGTCATAAGTAAATGTAAATAATAAATGAATAAATAAGTGTAAATATTAAAGAAATAAATAAAAATAAAGAAATCTTAATAGACCATGTGTCTGACATCCTGGTTCAAGGCCTGTCCAGTGCACAACCTCTCTGCATGTCTAATAAGTAAATGAGTGAAAATAATTTTTAAAATATTTTAGGTATTTATTCATTAGAGAGAGAAAAATACATAGGGACAGAGAGGGGCAAAGAAAGAGAGGAGGGAATGGAAATGCCCGGACCTCCAGCCTCTGCAAAGGAACTCCAGACACATGCGTCACCTTGTGCATCTGGCTAACGTGTGTCCTGGAGAGTGGAACCTGGGTCCTTATGCTTCGCAGCAGGCATGTGCCTTAACTGCAGATCCATCTCTCCAGCCCCAGGTTAATTGTTTATTATTTTATTTTATGATGATGATGATGATCATTATCATTATTATTATTACCATTGAGGTAGGGTGTGGCTCTAGGCCAGTCTGACCCAGAACCCACTCTGTCATCTCAGTCTGGCCTCAAACTCACATCCACGACCCTCCTCCTCCTTCTAAAAAAAAATCGACTGCAATTTTCCTTTTTGTTTTTTTAATTAATTTATTTATTAATATTAATTTGTCATATTATTTTTTTTTTATTTTAGCATATTATTTCATTTTATTATTCATTATTTTATTACTTTATTTTACTTTTTAATTTCATTTTAATATTTATTTATGTTTCTATTTTATTACTTATTTTGTTTTACTTTTAAATTTTATTTTATTATTTATTATTCTTTAAATTATTGTTATTATTATTCATATGAGTTGAACATCATTTTTATGTTACTCCAGGGAGTGTAAGGAGCGGCTCAGGGGGAAGAAGGAGCGGCTGCACTCATGGCTGAGCAGCTCAGGCGCTCGTTCACTCGCTCATTTGTTTGTCTGTCTGTCCTCCTGCCTGCGAAGCCGAAGGAGCCCGGGTTTGAATCCCCAACACCCCAAACAACCCCCCCACCCCCACGTGCACAAAGCCACTGGCACCGAAGGTGACGCCTGCGCTGTGCCTGGACCTGGACCTGGACCTGGACCTGGATGCTTCACAGGCAAGAAGTTAACCACTAAGCTATCTCTCCAGCCCCTAAAATATATTTTTTACAAAAAAGAATACATATAATTAAGAGGCACATAGTAAGATCCTACCTTCTTCAGCCTCACTATATGCCTGTCAAGCCAGAAGCCTGTGTTACTGTTATTTTCTGTAGTGAACTATAGTTCTTTGCTTGCAGTTGTTTTGATTTAGTCAAAATGAAAAGAAAAAAAAGACTGACATTGAATTTCCATCTCAGATCTAGAAAAGCCTTCCTACATTCCGAAGTGTCAACTATTGTTAGAATGAGTGTGCAAAGATGATGGGAATTAATCAGTAAAGAGAACTTTAGCCAGAGTAGGTTGCAACACTGCAGAACTCTCTGGAAGGAGCGAGACCCTGTGTCCCTTATCTCTCGCAGAGCTCTTATTTGGAGTCAGCCACAACACAGGTTTCAGATCTCCAATGAACCAATGTGGCAGTGCACACCTTTAATCTGTCGGAGGCAGAGGCAGGAGGGTCTGAGTGAGTTTGGGGACAGCCTAGGCTGACCTGTAACTCGCTCTCTTCTCCCCCAGGCTGTGTATCTGACTTTGCATGCAAACTGGGGAATTGATCTGGGGTTCTTAGGTTCTGCAAGCATGTACCCTAACCGCTGAGCAATCTTCCAGCCCCAGTCTTCCTTTTTTCAAATTATTATTTGTTTAATAATTATATGAGATTCCAAAAGAGGAGAGAGAGAGAGAGAGAGAGAGAGAGAGAGAGAATTGGCGCACCCGAGTCTATCAGCCACTGCAAACGACCTCCAGAAGCGTGCTCCAATTTGTGCATCTGGATTACGTGGGCCCTGGGGAATCGAGCCTCAAACCGGTGTCCTTAGTGTTCACAGCCAAATGCTTACCCGCTGAGCCATCTTTCCCCCCTAGATGTCCTCTTTGCACCCATTGCCTCTGTGAACCAAAGTTTCCAAGAAGCAGCAGCACCTACACTTCTTAGGATAGAACTTCCGATTGTGGAGAGATGGGATGGTCAGATTCAAAGCCAAACTGTCTAGAACTAACCTTAATCCCTGCACTGACCACCTCTGTGGTATTTATTATTAATTTTATTAATTTGTCATTTTATTTAATTTATTTAATTTTTTTATTTTAGTATATTATTTTATTTTATTATAAATTATTTTATTACTTTATTTTACTTTTTAATTTAATTTTATTTAATTTTCTTATTTATTTAACTTTCTATTTTATTACTTATCATTTTATATTACTTTTAAATTTTATTTTATTATTTATTACTTTTTAAATTATTGTTATATATATATGAAAGGAAAAAAGAAAACAAATAATAAAGAAATACACCAAAAATATAGTAAATAAATACGTATATGTATAATAAACAAAGCAGCATACATATTAAATAAACGAATATAAATAATGAATATATGAAACAGTATATAAATATGGTTAAGAATCAAATAAGGATAAATATGAAACAAATGAATATAAATAATGAATAAATAATACAATAAATACATATGATAAATGAATAAATATAATAAACAAATAAGGATAAAATACTAAATGAATGAATGTAAATAATAAATAAATAAAACAAACAAACAAGTATAAATCTTAAATGAATGAATATAAATGATAAATAAATATAATAAACTAATAAGGATAAATATTGCATAAGTGAAAATACACAGTAAATAAATATAACAAATTAATAAGTATAAATATTAAACAAGTATAAATAATAAATATCAATAAATAGAAATAACTACAATAATAATAAATAAATGTAAATAATAAATAAATCTAACTAATAATAAATAAATAAAATAATAAATGAATAATAGAATTGTAAATATTAAAGAAATAAATAAAAATAAAGAAATCTTAAAAGGCCATGTGGCTGACATCCTGGCTCAAGGCCTGTCCAGTGCACAACCTCACTGTGTGTCCGTAAGTAAATAAAAGAAAATAATTTCAAAAAATTTATGTATTTATTGATTAGAGAGAGAGAGAGAAATAGAGAGGGACAGAGAGGGGCAGAGAGAGAGAGGAGGGAATGGACATGCCAGGGCCTCCAGCCACTGCAAACGAACTCCACACTTATGTGCCACCTTGTGCATCTGGCTAATGGGGGTCCTGGGGAATCGAAGTGGGATCCTTTGGCTTTGCTGGCACACGCCCTTAATCCCAGCACTCCGGAGGCAGAGGTAGGAGAATTGCCATGAGTTCGATGCCAGCCTGAGACTACATAGTGAACTCCAGGTCAGCCTGGCCTAGGGAGAGACCCTACCTCCAAAAGCCAAAAAAAAGATAGAGTTGTAGGGCTACAAATGGCCTGATGGTTATTGGAAAAGAAAATGTTGGAGGGGAAGTCATGTTGAGGACTCCCTTCAACTTGGATAAAAAGGGTGCTTTGTGGGCCTGGACAGATGGCTGAGCTGTTAAGGCATTGGACTGCAAAGCCCAAGGACACAGGTTCGATTCCCCAGGACCCACGTTAGCCAGATGCACAAGGGAGTGCATGCATCTGATGTTCATTTGCAGTGGCTGGAGGACCAGTGTGCTGTTCTCTCTCCCTCTCTTTCCCTCTTTCTCTGTCAAATAAATAAATAATAGTAAAAAAATTGTTTAAACGGTTGGGCCTGGTGGAGCACGCCTTTAATCCCAGAACTTGGGAGACAGGTAGGAGGATCACCATGAGTTCGAGGCCACCCTGAGACTACAGAGTGAATTCCAGGTCAGCCTGAGCTACACTGAGACCCTATCTCGAAAATCAAAAAAAAAAAAAAAAAAAAAAATGCTATCTGGTACTTACTCTCTCTTTCTCTCTCTCTCTCTCTCTCTCTCTCTCTCTCACACACACACAAAAATAAAACAATAAACAACAAAATTTCAAAGAACAAGTAGTGTATGTGTCTTAGGGCAAGATCTCCTAGGGCACCCAACATTCATGTAAGTTTAAGTAAAAAGAAAAAAAAAAAAAAAGAGGAAGGCTGGAGAAAAGGCTACGTGTTTAATAGGTGCTTGCCTGCAAAGACAGGTTCTATTCCCCAGTAACCACATACAGACATGTGCACAAACGGTACTGTCCATTCTCTTCCTCTCTGTCTCACACACACACACACACACACGCACGCACACATGCACATACATACATACAGGCATGCATACAGACATACAGACATAAATACGTAAAATGTTAAAGGAAAAGTAGTGGACATGTCTGCCAGAAAGAGATACTAAGGTGTCCAACATGTACAGGGGAAATAAAAAAGAAAAACGGGGGGAAAAGGAGAAGACTGGAATAATGGACAAAGGTGCTTGCATGCAAAGATTCGATTGCACTGTACCCACATACAGCAATGTGTACAAACTAGTGCAAGCATCTTGAGTGCATTTGCAGGGCCTGTAGGCACAATTGTTTCCATTCTCTCTCTCTCTCTCTCTCTCTCTCTCTCAAATAAATGAATAAATAAATAAATAAATAAATAAATAAATTTTCTTTGTGAACTTATGACTCTCCCCAGTGTCTGCTGGATTACCAGGGGTGGTTCTCAGGCAGAGAGCGTGCTCCAAACTCATATCGAGTGTCTGAAATCCTCGGTCAGTTCTGTACCCTGGGTTAGAGAATCTGCTGTCTCCAAATAAAGCGTCAAATTGGTCGACAGAAAAAGGACAGCTGAGCCAGTGGACAGGAGGTGCACGGAATCCTTTTTTTTTGTAATTGAGCGATATCTTAGACTTCATCCCTTCACTCTGACGTTGCAAGCCTACTGTAATGGGGATGTCTGAAAAATGAATGAACAGGACCCCAGGGGTGTGTTTCCCTAGGGAACTCCCAGCCCAGCTAAGATGATCTTATATGGCTGACAGACGAGGATGTGTAGGAGGCGGAAGCCAGATGTTAGAGAGTGAGAGCCTGCTTCAAAGATTAAGCTAGAGAGACTGAAAAATCTTACAGGAGCTTTGAGTTCAATTACTTGGACTACTTACTCGCTTATCATTATTGTTAATGATGAGAGGGACTCAGCTTTTCTCAAGTGCGCTCTGTTGTTGGTGCAGGGTGCTGCAAGAGAGGCGGGACTCCGTGACATACAAGGAGCAGTGTTCTATTTCTACATGCTGACCCAGGCCAGCAGGAACCTTATTCATAAGGTGAACCCAAATCACTTTGTCATTTTGGCTGACTGGTTGGCTTATTTTTAGGGTTCCTTTATGCCTTTTCTTTCAGAGGAAACCTTGTAAGTACACATCATAAGTTGGTACGCTCATGCCCGTCTTCACTCGTGCCAGGCCATGCAGGGCCCGTCTTGGTGGGATTGTGGGCATTCCCCATGGTGGTTTGGTTCCTAACTTTTAGAAGGAGCAGGCCTTCAATTGAGGGATTCAGTGCCTATGCATATTGCCCCACCCCCTCTCATTTTTGCACACTCTCGTGCACAATTTCCTGACCATTGGTGGCTCTGTTTGATTTTGTGTTGTCGTTTGTCTTTTAGTTATATACCTTTCATCCCAGAACTGGGGAGACAGAGGTAGGAGTATTGCCATGAGTTCTAGGCCACCCTGAGACTACATAGTGACTTCCAGGTCAGCCTGAATTAGAGTGAGACACCTGTCGTCCCAGCACTCAGGAGGGGCCCAGAGACTTAGGAGGATCCCTGTGATTTCCAGGTGAGCATGTGCTGGAAAAACAGTACGATGGTTAAAAGTGCTTGCCTGCAATCCTAGCTTCCATTTTCCAGTACCCACATACATTCATGTGCACAAAAGTTCACATGCATCTGGACTTCAGTTGCAGTGCCTGGAAGCCGTGTAGTGTCCATTCTTCCTCTCTCTCTCTCTCTCTGTGTCACATACATACATACATACATACATACATACATACATACATACATACATACAAAACAAAGAGAGGCTGAGTGACGGGGAGGGTATATGATGTGTAGGGTGATGTTTCAAAGGGGACAGTCAGGGGAGCGAGGGAAAAACATGGGATATTGTCTACAATTAAAGAATTTGTCAGAAAAAAATAAATACAATTTTAAAAAGGAAAAAAAAGACAACTAATAATAAAGAAATAAACCAAAAATATAATTAATAAATAAGTATGATAAACAAAGCAGTGTAAATAATAAATAAACGAGTATAAATAATGAATAAATAAATCAATATATAAATATGATAAAGAAACAAATAAGGATAAATATTAAACAAATGAATATAAATAATAAATACATAATCCAATGAATACCTATGATAAATGAATAAATATAATAAACAAAATAAGGATAAATACTAAATGAATGAATATAAATAATAAAAAATTAAACAAATATAATAAACTAACAAGTATAAATCTTGAATGAATATAAATGATAAATACATATAATAAACTAATAAATATAATATTCATAAATGAAAATAGAATAGTAAATAAATATAACAAATTAATAAGTATAAATATTAAACAAGTATAAATAATAAATAAATATCAATAATAAAGAAATAACTAACAAAAAAACTAAAATGTAAAAATAAATAAATCTAAACAACAATAAATAAATGTAAATAATAAATGAATAAATAACTGTAAATATCAAAGAAAGAAATACAAATAAAGAAATCTTAAAAGGCCATGTGGCTGATATCCTGGCTCAAGGCCTGTCACAACCTCCTGTGTGTCTGCTAAGTAAATAAATGAAAATAATTTTAAAATATTTTAGGTATTTATTGATTAGAGAGTGAGAGAGAGAGAGCAAATAGAGAGAGAGAGAGAGAGGAATGGACATGCCAGGGCCTCCAGCTGCTGCAAACGAACTCCACACTTATGCGCAACCTTGGGCATCTGGCTAACATGCGTCCTGGGGAATCGAAGGGGATCCTTTGGCTTTGCTGGCATATGCCTTTAATCCCAGGACTCAGGAGGCAAAGGTAGGAGAATCGCCATGAATTCAATGCCAGCCTGAGACTACATAGTGAACTCCAGGTCAGTCTGGCCTAGGGCGAGACCTTACCTCAACGCAAAGCAAAGCAAAAAAAAAAGATAGAGTTGCAGGGCTACAAATGGCCTGATGGTTGTTGGAAACGAAAATGTTGGAGGAGGCGTTGGACTGCAAAGCCCAAGGACACAGGTTCGATTCCCAGGACCCACGTTAGGCAGCTGCACAAGGGACTGCATGCATCTGGTGTTCATTTAAAGTGGCGGGAAGCCTGGTGTGCTCATTCTCTCTCCCTCTCTTTCCCTCTTTCTCTGTTAAATAAATAAATAATAGTAAAAAAAAAAATTTTAGGGTCGGGCCTGGTGGAGCACGCCCTTAATCCCAGCACTTGGGAGACAGGTAGGAGGATCACCATGAGTTCAAGTCCACCCTGAGACTACAGAGTGAATTCCAGGTCACCCTGAGCTACAGTGAGACCCTACCACGAAAAAAAAAAATGCTGCTATGTGGTACTTACTCTCTCTCTCTCTCTCTCTCTCTCTCTCTCTCTCTCTCTCACTCACACACACACACACACACACAAAAATAAAAATTAAACAACAAAATTTCAAGAACAAGTGGTGTATGTGTCTTGGGGCAAGATCTCCTAGGGCACCCAACATTCATGTACATTTAAGTAAAAAGCAAAAAGAAAAAAAAAAGGAGGAAGGCTGGAGAAAAGGCTCCGTGTTTAATAGCTGCTTGTCTGCAAAGCCAGGTTCTATTCCCCAGTACCCACATACAGACATGTGCACAAATGGTAGTGTCCATTCTCTTACTCTCTGTCTCTGTCTCTGTCTCTCTCTCTCTCTCTCTCTCTCACACACACACACACACACACACATACATACATGCATACATACAGACATACAGACATAAATACATAAAATTTTAAAGGAAAAGTTGGGGATGTGTCTGGCGGAAAGAGATACTAAGGTGTCCAAACATGCACAGGTGAAAGAAAAAGAAAAAACGGGGAAAAAGGAGAAGGCTGGAATAATGGCTAAGTGGTGAAAGGTGCTTGCTTGAAAACTTTCGATTGCCCAGTACCCACATACAGCCATGTGCACCAACTAGTGCAAGCATCTCAAGTGCATTTGCAGGGCCTGTAGGCACAATTGTTTCCATTCTCTCTGTCTCTCATAAATAAATAAATAAATAAATAAATAAATAAATAAATAAATAAATAAATTTTTTTCTTTGAGAACTTAGGACTCTCTCCAGTGTCTGCTAGATTACCAGGAGGGTGGTCCTCAGGCAGAAAGGGTGCTCAAAACTCATTCGAGTGTCTGAAATCCTCTGTCAGTTCTTGAGGTCCAAGACAGATGTGAGCAGATGACTCAGATGCTTGTCAGGAGCGCCAATTCTATCACTCAGCGATTCCCTGGGCCCTCCTGGCATTCTCTTTCCCCGGAACGTTTTCTTTCAGAGGAAATGTTGTAAGTACACATCATACGTTGCTATGCTCTCTCTCTCTCTCTCTCTCTCTCTCTCTCTCTCACACACACACACACACACACACACACACACACAGCCTGTCCAGTGCACAACCTGCGTGTGTGTCTGCTAAGGAAATAAATGAAAATAATTTTTAAAATATTTTAGGTATTTATTTATTAGAGAGTGAGAGAAGTAGAGAGGGAAAGAGAAAGGCAGAGAGAGAGAGGAGGGAATGGACATGCCAGGACCTCCAGCTGCTGCAAAGGAACTCCAGACGCATGTGCCACCTTGTGCATCTGGGTTACGTTATTCCTGGAGAGTCAAACCTGGGTCCTTATGCTTCATAGGCATGTGCCTTAACTGCTGATCCTCTCTCCAGCCCCAGTTTATTTCTTTATTATTTTATTTTATGATGATGATGATGATCATTATCATTATTACGATTACCATTAATGTAGGGTGTGGCTCTAGGCCAGTCTCACCCAGAATCCACTCTGTCATCTCAGGCTGGCTTCAAACTCACGGCCACGCCTCTCCTTGTAAGAAAATCGACTGCAATTTTCCTTTTTTTGTTTTTTTAAAATTTATTTCATTATTTATTATTACTTTGTCATTTTATTTAACTTTTTTATTTTAGTATATATTTTTATTTTATTATTCATTACTTTATTACTTTATTTTATTTTTAATTTAATTTTATTATTTATTTAACTTTCTATTTAATTACTTATCATTATATTTTATTTTTTTTTTTCATTTTTTATTATTTATTATTGTTTAAATCATTGTTATTATCAATATGGTTTTTTGAGGTCGTGTAGCTGTAGGCCAGGCTGACCTGGAACCCACTCTGTGGTTTCAGGCTGGTATGTAAATCGAGGCCGCCTTCCTTTGGACATCATTTTCATGTTACTCCAGGGGGTGTAGGGAGGGGCTCAGGGGGTGGAAGGAGCGGCTGCACTCATGGCTGAGCAGCTCAGGCGCTCCCTCACTCGCTTATTTGTCTGTCTGTCTGTCCTCCTGCATGCACGCCGAAGGAGCCCGGGTTTGAATCCCCACCACCCCCAACCCACCGCCCCATGCCACGGACGGGCACACGGTTGTCCTCTTCTGAAAAGGCCGGTTTGCTAGGCCTTGCTCGCCTCTTGCAAAGCACTGATAGAGGTGTCTTGGAATCACAGACGTGCTTTGAGGTGCCGAGGTATTTCCCACAGCAGATGCGGGAAGGAAGGCTCAGAATCCCGAGCTCAGTGGACGTCTGACGACGTCTGTTTTCAGGGATGCCCACAGCACGAGGTGTGTCATGTGGAGACTATCCTCTCATCCTGTAGGAATGCCCTCCCTCTTGCCAACAGCTTTGTTTACTTATTTATATATTTATTTTTATTTATTTTTGATTTTTCAAGATAGGGTTTCCCTCTAGCCTAGGCTGACTTGGAATTCACTCTGTAGTCTCATGGTGGCCTTGAACTCACGGCCATCCTCCTACCTCAGCCTCCTGAGTGCTGGGATTAAGGCGTGTGGCACATTGCCCAGCTTGCAAACAGCTTTTATTGATTTATTTATTTGACATAAAGAGAGATGGACAGAGAGAGTATGTGTGCTTCAGGGCCTCCAAAAGGCTGGTTTCCTAGGCCTTGCTCACTTCTTGCAAACCACTGATAGATGTGTCGTGGAATCACGGACATGCTTTGAAGTCCTGTGGGATTTCTTACATCACATGCTGGAAAGAGAGAACGGGCGTGCCAGGGCCTCCAGCCACTGCAAATGAACTCCAGACTTATGCAACACCTTGTGCATCTGGCTAACGTGGGTCCTGGGGAATCGAACTGGGATCCTTTGGCTTTACTGGCACATGCCTTTAATCCCAGCACTCAGGAGGCAGAGGCAGGAGAATCGCATGAGTTTGATGCCAGCCTGAGACTACATAGTGAACTCCAGGTAAGCCTGGCCATAGGGAGAGACCCTAACTTGAAAAGCCAAAAATAGATAGAGTTGTAGGGCTACAAATGGCCTGATGGTTGTTGGAAAGGAAAATTGGAGGGAAGTCATGTTGAAGACTCCCTTCAACTTGGAAAAAAAAAGGTGCTTTGTGGGCCTGGACAGATGGCTTGGCCGTTAAGGCACTGGACTGCAAAGCCACAGGACACAGGTTCGATTCCCAAGGACCCACGTAAGCCAGCTGCACAAGGGAGTGCATGCATTTGGTGTTCATTTGCAGTGGCGGGAGGCCTGGTTTGCACATTCTCTCTCCCTCTCTTTCCCTCTTTCTATATCAAATAAATAAATAATAGTGAAAATAAATTTGTTTAAAGGGTCGAGCCTGGTGGGTACGCCTTTAATCCCAGCACTTGGGAGACAGGTAGGAGGATCACCATGAGTTCGAGGCCACCCTGAGACTATAGAGTGAATTCCAGGTCAGCCTCAGATACAGTGAGACCCTACCTCGAAAAACCAAAAAAAAAAAAGATTCTATCTGATACTTTCTCTCTCTCTCTCTCTCTCTCTCTCTCTCTCTCTCTCTCACACACACACACACACACACACAAATAAAAAAAAAAAAAAAAAATTTTAACGAACAAGTACTGTATGTGTCTTGGGGCAAGATCTCCTAGGAAACCCAACATTCATGTACGTTTAAGTAAAAAAATAAAGAGGAGGAAGGCTGGAGAAAAGGCTCCATATTTAATACGTGCTTGTCTGCAAAGCTAGGTTCTATTCCCCAGTACCCACATACAGACATGTGCACAAATGGTAGTGTCCATTCTCTTCCTCTCTGTCACACTGTCACACACACACACACATGCACACACACACACACACACATACATACAGACATACAGACATACATACATACATAAAACATAAAATTTTAAAGGAAAAATTGTGGACGTGTCTGGCGGGAGAGATAAAGGTGTCCAAACATGCACAGGTGATATAAAAAAAAAAAAATGGGGGAAGAAGAAGCTGGAATAATGGCTGCGTGGTCAAAGGTGCTTGCTTGCAAACTTTCGAATGCCCAGTACCCACATACAGCCATGTGCACAAACTAGTGCAAGCATCTCGAGTGCATTTCCAGGGCCTGTAGGCACAGTTGTTTCCATTCTCTCTCTCTTAAATAAATAAATAAATAAATAAATAAATAAATAAATTTTTTTGCTTTTGAGGCCTTAGGACTCTCCCTGATGTCTGCTGGATTACCAGAAGGGTGGTCCTCAGGCAGAAAGGGTGCTCAAAACTCATATCCAGTGCTGAAATCCTCAGTCAGTTCTGGAGGTCCCAGAAAGATGTGAGCAGATGACTCAGATGCTTGTCAGATTACCATCACAGAAGGGGCCCTCCTTGCATTCTTTCCCTGGAACGTTCCAGATTCTAACATGCTGTACCCTGGGTTAGAGAATCTGCTGTCTCCAAAAAAGCTCAAATCGGTCCAGAAAAAGGACAGCTGAGCCAGTGGACAGGTGGTGCAGGGAATCCTTTCTTTGAAATTGAGCGATATCTTAGACTTACTCTAATGGGGATGTCTGAAAAATGAACGAACAGGCCCCTAGGGGTGTGTTTCCCTAGGGAACTCCCAGCCCAGCTAATGATCTTATAAGGCTGATGGACAAGTGTCAGATTTTGACAGCCTGACTGGTTCTTACAGGCTTATTTTTAGGACTCTTTTTTATCATTGCCTTTTCTTTCAGAGAGAACTCCGTGACATTGTTCTATTTCTACCTGCTGACTAGGAACATTCCTCAGGTGAACCCCAATCCGTTGTCATTTTCGCTGACTGGTAGGCTTATTTTTAGGATTCTTTTATGCCTTTTCTTTCAGAGGAAACGTTGTAAGTACTCATCATACCTTGATACACTCAAGCCCGTCTTCACTCCTATGAGGCCAGGCTGACCCAGAAACCCAGTCTGTGGTTTCAGGCTGGTCTTGAACTCGAGGCCCTCTTCCATTGGACATCACTTTTATGTTACTCCAAGGGGTGTAAGGGGCGTGGAGCGGCTGCACTCATGACTGAGCAGCTCAGGCGCTCGCTCACTCGCTCATTTGTCTGTCTGTCCACCTGCATGCAAAGGCAAAGGATCCTGGGTTTGAATCCCCACCACCCCCACCCCATGTGCACAAAGCCACCAGCACCGAGGGTGATGCCCGCGCTGTGCCTGGACCTGGACCTGGATGCCGCTGGACCCAGAACAGAGTGGAGGTCAGGAGGAGGAGGACGAGGATGGCGGCCTCAGTTCCAAGTCAAGCTGCGCTACAGCCACACCCCACCTCAGGAAAAAAAAATTATTATTTATAGTAATAAAGAAAACCTAATAATAGTAATAATATTGGTAACAATAATGAGATAATAGTAGTAGTAGTAGTAATAATAAGGAAAAACCAAATAATAACAATATTAATAATAGTTATAACAATGAAAACCAAATAATAGTAATAGCAATAGTAATAATAAGGAAAACCTAATAATCAGAATAATAATAAGAAGAAAAAAAGAAATAGTAGTAGTGGTAGTAGTAGTTAGGAAAACCAAATGATAATAGTAATAATAATGATAAAAATAATACTATAATGATAATGAAAAGAAATAATTAAAACCAAATAATAGCAATAATGATGAAAACCCAATAATAATAATAATAATAATAATATAATAAGGAAAACCAAATAATAATAATAATAGCAATAATCAGTTGAGCATGGTGGCACTCAAATATTTCATCCCCGCAACACTGGGCAGGCAGAGGTATGTGTCGTGGCCATGAGTTCAAGGCCATCCTGAGACGCCAGAGTGATTTCTGGGTCAGCCTGGGCTAGATCCAGACCCTACCCCGAAAACAAAAAAAAAAAAATATATATATATATTTATGTATATAAATTTATATATAACCTTAACCCTCATCCTATTATGACATATACATAAATTACATATTCACATATAAGTATATATATATATATTATATATGTATATATTATGTAGTATATATATATATAATATATATAACACATAAAACAATATATTGTACATAAAATATATGTAAATATATATCATATATACTTATGTATATAATATATGTAAAAGTTTAAATATATATTCATATATACATTTAAATTTACATATAAGTTGATATATGAATTTAAATATACACTTATATATATTATGTGTAATAATATATAATACATAATATATAATATATATATATATATCAAATAAATATATATATATATATAATCACTAAACACCTCCTCCTGCTGTTGGCTACATAATACTATACTTATGGTAGATTAGATGTTACATTTATTTCTTTGGTTTTCCTTCTTTTTTTTTTTTTTTTTAGAGGTAGGGTCTGGCTGTAGCCCAGGCTGAGCTGGAATTCACTCTGTCATCTCAGGCTGGCCTCAAACTCGCAGCCACAACCCTCCTCCCTCTCTATCTCCCTCCCCAGTGCTGCTGGGATGAAAGGCGTGAGCACCACTCTAAATACATTTTATTTATTTTAGTATGATGATTTTATTATTTTTTATTATTTATAGGAGAGACAGAAGGAGTCAGAGAGAGAGAAAATGGGGCCACCAGAGTTTCCAGCTGCTGCAGACGAATTCCAGACACATGCCCCCTCTCTATTTTCTCTCTCTCTCTCACAAACACGTTTGGGGCTTACAACTTGACTGGAGATTTGCGAGAATGGGTTCCTGTGATCATGGTCATGGAAACTCTCTATGGTGTAAATAGGGTCAACGGGCCAGGAGAGAAGTTAAGGCGTTGGACTGCAAAGCCATAGGAAACAGGTTTGATTCCCCAGGACCCACGTTAGCTAGCTGCACAAGGGAGTGCATGCATCTGGTGTTCATTTGCAGTGGCTGGAGGTCTGGTGTGTTCATTCTCTCTCCCTCTCTTTCCCTCTTTCTCTGTCAAATAAATAAATGATAGTAAAAAAAATTTTTTAAGGGTTGTGCCTGGTGGGGCATGCCTTTAATCCCAGGACTTGGGAGACAGGTAGGAGGATCACCATGAGTTTGAGGTCACCCTGAGACTAAAGAGTGAATTCCAGGTCAGCCTGAGGTACAGTGAGACCCTACCTCAAAACACAAAACAAAAAAAAAAAGGATGGTATCTGTCACTTACTGTTCTAAGACACTAGAAAGGGTTAATTCTGAGATTCGTAATCTCAGAAGTTGTTCCCACTTTTTCTGAAAACACATTGAGAACAAGTCCATCCCAGAACAAAGGGAAGAAAACTGTGTATGTCGTGACTTCAGCCTGGAATGGGCCTGGTAGTTTGGATTTAAAAATAATTTTTTTATTTATTTATTTATTTATTTATTTATTTATTTATTTATTTATTTATTTATTTATTTTATGAGAGAGACACAGAGAGTGAGAGAGGAGAGAATGGGTGCCCCAGGGCCTGCAGCCACTGCAACAAACTCCAGATGCATGCGCCCCTTGTGCATCTGGCTTACGTGGGTCCTGGGGAATCAAACCGGGGTCCTTTAGCTTTGCAGGCATACGCCTTAACCACTAGCCATCCCACCAGCTCCCCTCTTTTTTTGAGAGGTGTCTTTGCTCTATCCCAGGCTGACCTGGAAGTCACTATGTAGTCTCAGGGTGGCCTTGAACTCACAGTGATCCTCCTATGTCTGCCTCCCGAGTGCTGGGATTTAAAGGAGTGCAACACCATGCCCAGCTTAGTTTGGGAATTTCACGAAGTACCTCAATAGTATGCTGCCACGTAAGTGAGACCAAAGGTGGATTAAAGGTGCAAAAACACGATAGTGGCTATAAACGTAATATCCCGCCGCCTTCTGGGATCCACAAACCGATCCACCAATGCAGACTGTGGTTGAAAGTCTGTCTTGTACAGAGGCAGTGAGATCAAGGACTACCAAAATTGATCAACAATTCCAGAAAAGATACCTGAACCCTATCAAAAGATGAGCCAAAAGCCTGGCATGGTGGCGCACACCTTTCATCCCAGCACTCAGGAGCTAGATATAGGAGGATCGCTGTGAGTTTAAGACCACCCTGAGGCTACATAGTGAATTCCAGGACAGCCTGAGCTAAGGCGAGACCCTACCTGGAAAAACCAACATAGGACCCAGGTGGAGCACATAGGAATTGATGAGATGAGCCACAGTGCTGCTAGCTTGCAGGGAGCATTTGAAAACCTGCACCAGTGTGATGGGGAGATACACAAAACGTGTTGAAGCAGGTTTCAAGAGCTGCTAAGAACTCACTATTAGAACAGACTTAACACACGGCCACCGATGCCCAGGCAATTGTGTGGAAGAGAAGGGGGAAGAGTCAGAGGGTGTGCAGCAATATGCAGAGGCCTTGACTCCCCCCACTGACAGACTGCGCTCCCACACTCATACCCCTTAACCCATGGTGAATACCCACCGTGCCACACAGGGATAGACCCTCCGTGGGATGGTGGCAGGCATAGGGAAATGATGGTGCCAACATAGGATGTGTCTTTACAAAATTTCTACTGAAATCCAATAAAGAAATACTAAATAAGGTGGGCGTGGTGGCGCTCGCCTTGAATCCCAGCACTTGGGAGGCAGAGGTGGGAGGATTGCCATGAGTTTGAGGCCACCCTGAGACTACATAGTAAATTCCAGGTGAGCCCCTACCTCAAAAAACTAAAAAATTAAATTAAATAAATAAAATGTAAATAAAATTCCCACTGTGATTGGGGTTCAGTCTATGGATAGGAATCCCCTGATCCCATGTCATCGTTGACAAATAAACACTGCTGCTCCACGTCAGTGTTGGAGTCCTGCCTCTCTGTCAAGAACCCTGCACAGACATCCCTGTGTGCTTCAGGAAAGTTGATTGATTCTCATCTTCAGTGACAGTGATGATCCAGTAATGTAAATGAACGCAAATCTCCTCTAACATTTTTAATTTTATTTATTTATTTATTCATTAGAGACAGAGAGACGGAAAGAGAGGGGGGAGTGAGAATGGGTGGGCCAGAGCCTCTAGCCTCTGCATACAAACTCCAGACGTGTTCGCCACCTTGTGCATGTGGCTTATGTGGAGAATCGAACCAGGGTCCTTAGGCTTCGCAGGCAAACGACTTAAACGCTAAGCCATCCCTCCAGCCTTTTTTTTTTTGGGGGGGGGGTTCAAGGTAGAGTCTTGCTCTAGCCCAGGCTGCCCTGGAATTCACTCTTTTCTCAGGCTGGCCCTGAACTCACAGTGATCCTCCCACCTCAGCTTCCTGAGTGCTGGGATTCAAGGTGTGTGCCACCTTACGGGGCCTCCTCTAACAATTTTTTTGTTTGTTTGTTTGTTTTGAAGCAGGGTCTCACTCTATTCCAGCTGACTTTGAACTCCTGGTGATCTTCCTCCCTCAGCCTTACATACATCGTCGCAGTTGGGGTGTGTTATTCCTATGGAAACACACCCCGCATAGCCCGTTCTCCCATATTTCAGGCATCCAGTTACTGCAGGCTTTAAACCTCTTCTTCTTTTATTAAGAGTTTTTCATTTATTTATGTTTATTTTTTTTTTGTTTTTCGAGGTAGGGTCTCACTCTGGACCAGGCTGACCTGGAATCCACTCTGTAGTCTCAGGGTGGCCTTGAACTCACAGCGATCCTTCTACCTCTGCCTCCCGAGTGCTGGGATTCAAGGCGTGCTCCACCACGCCCAGCAGGCTTTAAACTTGTAACTGATGGGGTGAACTTTGAGATATTGTTTCATTTCAAAATAAGATTCAGTCTAGCACCTGATCCTGATTAAGCAGTGTATTTCCAGCCAATCAATCTGACAATTCATCTGTAAAATGAAGTTTCTCTCACCTAGTGCAAAGGCAAGGTCCAGCTGAAAGCAGATACCAGCAAGATCCAGGGACTGTCAGTATGAAAACAATAACGAGGCCCCCGGAAAGCACCTGAAGCAGGCTCTCACTCTCTCCCCATTAGGAATACCTGCAACCTTTCCATGTTATCTGTGATCTGATCTGTGATATGATCAAGAGTGATGATCATAACTAAATCAATGGAGCTGGGAAAACATTTGGTTGAGGGTGGGTGAGGGTCACAACTGTAAAAAGCATAAGAAGCAGGGCTGGAGGAATGTCTTAGCAGTTAAAGCCTTTGCCTGCAAAGCCAAAGGACCCAGGTTTGCTTCCCCAGGACCCATGTTAGCCAGCTGCACAAGGGGGCACATGTATCTGGAGTTTGTTTACAGTGGCTGGAGGCCCTTGCAGGCCCATTCTCTCTCTCTCTCTCTCTCTCTCTCTCTCTCTCTCTCTCTCTCTCTTTGGCTCTCTCCCTCTTTCTCTGTCAAATGAATAAATAAATAAAAATAAGTGTAAGAATCATTGCTCTAGATCATAAATGAAGGTAGCCTGTTGCTGTGTGTGTCACACAGTCAGTTTGATAAATGAATTATGCCCCTGGAAATCCCTAGGCTTTGAATGGAAGGAGGAACTGGCAGCAGGCTTTTGGGGTCCCCCATCTTAGTGAAGTGTTGCCTGGGGAATAATGCATGAAGCACACACTATGTTGTTTCCAAGAAAGCCTTTTTGTGTGAGCTTTAAAAACAAAAGCAAAAAACTTTTGGGGATGGAGAGATGGCTTAGTGGTTAATCGCTTGTCTGTGAAGCCTAAGGGCCCCAGTTCGAGACTCAATTCCCCAGTACCCATATAAGCCAGTTATACAAAGTGGTGCATGCATCTGGAGTTCGTTTGCAGTGACTGGAGGCCCTGGTACACCCATTCTCTCTCTCTCTCTCTCTCTCTCTCTCTCTCTCTCTGCCTGTTGCTAATAAATAAATATTTTAAAAAACCTTTTCATTTTCTTTTTTTTAAATTTTACTTATTAATGCATTTGAGAGAGAGTGGCAGATGGGCATTCCGGCACTCTAACCACTGGAAAAGAACTCCAGATGCATGAGCCCCCTGTGCAGCTGGCTTACATGAGTCCTGAGGAAATGAACCTGGATCCTTTGGCTTTGCAGGCAAGCACCTTAACCACAAAGCCATTTTTCCAGCCCTTGTGAGCCTTTTTTGTGTGCGTGTGTCCCATAGGTCGTACTAGCTACCACTGTATGTGAGGGTGATGGGGAAATCGTTTCCAGCTGGGCCTGAAACTTAGCACTGTATGTCAGGTGGTATTCATGTCTGACCTTTCTTTCTTTCCTCTTCTGTTTTTTTTTTAAATATTTTTTATTTATTTTAATTTTACATTCATGTTGGTGCCTTTGGTAGCCTCCTCCCTGTCCTCTCCCCTCTGAAGGGACCCTCCTCATTGGGGAATGTGGGTCATGCACTATGGGGGTAGCCAACAGTTACATAAAAAGGCAGTGTCTCTGTGCATAATGTCCCAACTTGTGGCTCTAACATTCTTTTTTGCCCCCTCTTCCATGTATTTCTCTGCAGCTCTGATCTTTCTGGCCTCCAGGTAAAGCAGGGTGCACACTCATCAGTTCCAGAAAGTTATTCCTCTTCTTCTTCATCCTCCCTCTGACCCCCCAGATTGAGAGCTGAGGACAGAGCTGCCAGGCATTGGGAGTCTGGGCCTGTGAAGGAAGAGGGCTCTGCTCCTAAATGCTGCTCTCATGTGGTAGACTTGGGCCCCTCTGGTCAGGAAAGGACAGTTGGGCAGAGCAGACCTGCTGATCTGCCTGTCCTTTCCCTAGCACAGCTGTAACAAATTACCACCATCCTCGTCTCTTCTAATAGAAATGTGCTGCCAGGCGTGGTGGTGCACACCTCTAATCCCAGCACTCAGGAGGCAGAGGCAGGAGGAGAGCCGTGAGTTCAAGGCCACCCTGAGGTGACACAGTGAATTCCGGGTCAGCCTGGGCTACAGTGAGACAGACCATACCTCCTCAAAACTCAAAAATAAATAAATAAATACACAAAAAATAATAAATAAAATAAAATAAAGAATAGAAATGTGCTCTCTCCTAGCCGTGAGGTCCGTGAGTCGGCAGTCCCTTGCTATGTCTCGATTTAGTAGGGAGGGCTGTGCTCCAGGCCATGTTCCCACTGCTGTGTTTTCTCAGCCTATGCCAGCAGAGCCCCAGTGCCCACGGGTCATCTTCCCAGTGTGTTTCTGTGCCTGCATCCTCCTCTTAACTTATTAGGCCACAAGGCCATGTGAGTTTTCTTCTGTAACTTTTACAACTTCCATGTATAATGTTTTTAAAAACTTATTTCATTTATTTAAAATTATTTCATTTATTTAAGAGAAAGAGAAAGTAACAAAGAGAGAGAGAGCACGTTCATGCCAGGACCTTCAGCCACTGAAAACTAACTGCAGAAGGAAGTGCCATCCTGTGCATCTGGCTTACATGGTTCCTGGGGAATTGAACCTAGATCCTTTGGCTTTGTAGGCAAGCACCTTAACCACTAAGCCATCCCCCCAGCTCATGTATAACTTTTGATTTGGGTTTCTATGCGGCTAGGTCACTCTGGTTTTTAAGTGTCTTTATTTGAACTTTGTTTATTTATTTATTTACTTATTTATTTATTTTTTATTTTGTTTGTTTGTTTGTTTGTTTATTTATTTGAGAGAGAGACAGGACAGGCACACCAGGGCCCCCAGCCACTACAAATGAACTCCAGACACGTGCGCCCCCTTGTGCATCTGGCTTATGTGGGTAATGTGAAATTAAACCTGGGTCCTTGGGCTTTGCAGGCAAGTGTCTTCAAAGCCATCCCTCCACAACTTTTCTTTTGTTTTTCCTTTTTTCCTGAGGGGCGTCACTGTAGTCCAGGCTGACCTTAAATTAACTCTAATCTCAGGGTGGCCTTGAACTCATAGCGATCCTCCTACCTCTGCCTCCTGAGTGCTGGGATGCAAGCTGTGCGCCACCACACCCAGCTTATTTAGTATTTCTTTACTGGATTTCAGTAAAAATGTTGTTTTCTTTTATTTATTCATTTATTTATTTGAGAGAGGGAGAGAGCAAGAATGGGCATGCCAGGGCCTCCAGCCACTGCAAATGAATGCCAGACGTATGTGCCACCTTGTGCATCTCACTTACTTGGGTCCTTGGGTTTTGCAGGCAAG
>JAEOAD010000381.1:0-17500 GCA_036365145.1 Orientallactaga sibirica | reverse complement strand
AAAAGAACTCCAGACACATGGGCCACCTTGTGTATCTGGCATACGTGGGACCTGGAGAATAGAACCAGGGTCCTTAGGCTTCACGGGCATGTGCCTTAACCACTAAGCCCAGAATATATGTATTAACTGGGTAGGAAATTCCATGCTTTGCCGTCTTCTTGGGCCATCATGAGTTGCAAGCGGCTGGGTGCATAGCTGTCTAGAGTGACTACAGAGGCTGTTTCGACCACCATAGTGATTAGGTGGGTCATGAAAGAAACAAACAAAATAAAGTAAAATAAATGGAAGACATGCTATAAAGGAATGAAGAAACTAGGTCATGGGCTGGAGACCATGGCCTAATGGTTAAAGGCCTTGGCCTGCAAAGCCTAAGGACTCAGTTTCAGTTCCCCCAGATCCACCATAAAGCCACATGTACAGGGAGATCCATGCACCTGGAGGGATTTCTTTCTTTCTTTCTTTCTTTTGCAATGGCTGGAGACCCTGGCACATTCATTCTCTCTCTTAAATAAATAAATAAACAAATAAATAGGAAAAATTGATTTAAAATAGAACCTAGAAAGCAATTTTTTTTTATTTTTTTATTTATTTATTTATTTATTTATTTATTTTTTGTTTATTTCAGGTAGGGACTCACTCTAGTTCAGGCTGACCTGGAATTCACTCTGTATTCTCAGGGTGGCCTCGAACTCAGGGTGATCCTCCTAGCTCTGCCTCCCGAGTACTGGGATTAAAGGTGTGCACCACCACACCCAGCTTCTTTTTCCTTTTTCAAGCGTTTACTGTACTTGAATGGCAAACTTGCAGGAATAGCACAGAACAGACGACAATTAACACTTTCATGGAGAATTCGCTTAGCTGTTAAGGCAGGTCCTTAGGCTTCACAGGCAAGCGCTTAACCGCTGAGCCATCTCTCCAGGCCCACATGGTTGTGCTTCTAAGGGTTTATAATAAGACCCTACAGAAATCTACTCTGTAGCAAGTCTTAACTCTTCCAGCTATGTTCAGCTGTATTTCTTCTTTATTTTATTTTATTATTTATTCTTCTTATTCCGTTATTTGTAATATTTTGGATCTTCATTTTGGTAAGGTTCGGGATTGACCACAACCACCAAAACAACTCTGAGGCAAAGATGAAGGCTTTTATTCAGGAAAAGCATGAGCTGCCAGGGCTGGCTCATGAGAGAGAAGCACAGGCCACATGAGTTCCTCAGGTCATGGGCTTTATAGAGCTTTCTGTTGGGGGAAGGTGAGGAAGGGCAGAGCTGAGGGGAGATCTAAGATAGCCAGGCTGTGACACCAGAACAGTGACCAGGTGATTTACAAAATAAGGGGGCAGGAAACCATGACCTGGGGGCATTGCAGGCAAGGAGGGGTGATGGCTGGGCATTTTCTTGAGGAATGTGGATAATCCACTTCCTTATGTGTCTGTCGCCATCCTCCTGCCCTTATTGACTTCATATTAAGACCGTCAGACCTAACAATTTTGTCAGTAAACCAAATATAATAAAACTGAGGTATTAAACTATGCCCATGCAGCATTTTGATTTTCATTAATTATCATGAATTAAATATCCCAGCATGTGTGCTAAAAATTCACACACAATTAAAAATTAAAAACCTAGCCAGGCATGGTGGTGCAAGCCTTTAATCCCAGCACTCGGGAGGCAGAGGTAGGAGGATCACCATGAGTTCAGGCCACCCTGAGACTACATAGTGATTTCCAGGTCAGCCTGGGCTAGAGTGAGACCTACCTCAAAAAACCAGAAAAATAAAAAAGCTAACACCAAAAACCTAGCAGGACATGGTGGTGCTCACCTTGAATCTCAGCACTTGGGAAGCATAGCTGGGAGGATGGCTGTGCATTCACGGACAACCTGAGAATACATAGTAAATTGTAGGTCAGCCTGGGCTAGAGTGAGACCCTACCTCAAAAAAAAGTGGAGAGATGGCTCAGTGGTTAAGGCGCTGGACTGCAAACCCAAAGGACCGCGGTTTGATTCCCCAGGACCCACATAAGCCAGATGTACAAGAGGACACATGCGTCTGGAGTTCTTTTGCAGTGGGTGGAAGCCCTGGTGTGCCCAGTCTTTCTCTCTCTCTCTTTCTCTCCCTCTCTCTCTCTCTCTCTCTCTCTCTCTCTCTCTCACACACACACACACACACACACACACACACACACACACACACACACATTCTGCCTCTTTCCCTTTCTCAAATAAGAATAAAAAATATTTGAAAAGAAAAATAAAATGAAATAAACCTGCCAGTACCTCATTTCTGCCCCCATCTTCCCATTCACCACCAAATGTGTAGTCGTGTTTTAGATACATGTAGGACACTGTCACGTCACGTGGTGTTCTGCATCAGAAAGGATGATGCGGTGTGCATCCCACCCGTGTGCCGTCCTAGCTGACTGTGTCTTGTGACATAACGATTTCACACTTGCCATGGACAGCACATGGGTTGTCCTCTTCCAAGAAGGCCAGTTTGCTAGGCCTTGCTCGCCTCTTACAGAGCACCCATAGAGGTGTCTTGGAATCACAGACGTGCTTTGAGGTGCCGAAGGATTTCCCACAGCAGATGCAGGGAAGGAAGGCCCTCTGGTGATGTCTGTTTTTAGGGACGCCCACAGCACCAGGCCTGTCATGTGGAGACTGTCCCACTCATCCTGTAGGAATGCCCTCCCTCTTGCAAACAGCTTTGTTTATTTATTTATATATTTATTTTTATTTATTTTTGGTTTTTCAAGATAGGGTTTCCCTCTAACACAGGCTGACTTGGATAAAAAGGGTGCTGTCTAGGGCTGGACAGGTGGCTTAGCAGTTAAGGGGTTGGACTGCAAAGCCAAAGGACACAGGTTTGATTCCCCAGGACCCACATCCTTGTGCCAGCTGCACAAGGGGGTGCATGCATCTGGTGTTCATTTGCAGTGGCTGGAGGCCTGGTGTGCTCATTCTTTCTCCTTCTCTTTCCCTCTTTTTCCCTCTTTCTCTGTCAAATAAATAATAGTAAAAAAATTTTTAAAGGGCCGGGCTTGGTGGGGCACACCTTTAATCCCAGCACTTGGAGACAGGTAGGAGGATCACCATGAGTTCAAGGCCACCCTGAGACTACAGAGTGAATTCCAGGTCTGTGCTAAGACATTTGTAATCTCAGAAGTTGTTCCCACTTTTTCTGAAAACACATTGAGAACAAGTCCATCCCAGAACAAAGGGAAGAAAACTGTGTATGTTGTGACCTCAGCCTGGAATGGGCCTGGAAGTTTGGATTTAAAAATAATTGTATTTAGCCGGGCGTGGTGGCACACGCCTTTAATCCCAGCACTTGGAAGGCAGAGGTAGGAGGATCACTGAGAGTTCGAGGCCACCCTGAGACTACATAGTTAATTCCAGGTCAGCCTGGACCAGAGTGAAACCCTACCTCGAAAAACCAAAAAAAAATTGTATTTATTTATGTATTTACTTATTTATTTTTATTTATAAGAGAGAGAGAGAATGGATATCAGGGCCTATAGCCACCACAAACAAACTTCAGATACATGCACCCCCTTGTGCATCTGGATTATGTAGGTCCTGGGGACTCAAACCAGGGTCCTTTAGCTTTGCAGGAAACGCCTTAACCACTAAGGCATCTCTTCAGCTCCCCCCCTTTTTGAGGTAGTGTCTTGGTCTAGCCCAGGCTGACCTGGAATTCACTATGTAGTCTCGGTGTGGCCTTGAACTCGGTGATCTTCCTATGTCAGCCTCCCAAGTGGTGGAATTTAAAGGAGTGCAACACCATGCCCGGTTTACTTTGGAAATTTCACAAAGCACCCCAATAGTATGCTGCCACGTAAGTGAGACAAAAGGGGGATGAAAGGTACAGAGAAAACACAATAGTGGCTATAAACGTAATATGCTGCTGCCTTCTGGGATCCACAAACCGATCCACCAATGCAGACTGTGGTTGAAAGTCTGTTTGTCCTGTGCAGAGGCAGTGAGAGCCAAGGATTACCAAAATTGATCAACAATCCAGAAAAGATACCTGAACCCTATCAAAAGATGAGCCAAAAGCCTGGCATGGTGGCGCACACCTTTCATCCCAGCACTCAGGAGCTAGATATAGGAGGATCGCTGTGAGTTTAAGACCACCCTGAGACTACAGAGTGAATTCCAGGACAGCTTGAGCTAAGGCGAGACCCTACCTGGAGAAACCAACATAGGACCCAGGTGGAGCACATAGGAATTGATGAGATGAGCCACAGTGCTGCTAGCTTGCAGGGAGCGTTTGAAAACCTGCACCAGTGCGATGGGGAAATACACAAAACGTGTTGAAGCAGGTTTCAAGAGCTGCTAAGAACTCACTATTAGAACAGACTTAACACACAGCCACCGATGCCCAGGGAATTGTGTGCAAGAGAAGGGGGAAGAGTCAGAGGGTGTGCAGCAATATGCAGAGGCCTTGATTCCCCCCACTGACAGACTGCTGCTCCCACACTCATACCCCTTAACCCATGGTGAATACCCACCATGCCACAGGGATAGACCCTCCGTGGGATGGTGGCAGGCATAGGGAAATGATGGTGCCAACATAGGATGTGTCCTTACAAAATTTCTACTGAAATCCAATAAAGAAATACTAAATAAGGTGGGCGTGGTGGCGCTCTCTTTGAATCCCAGCACTCGGGAGGCAGAGGTGGGAGGATTGCCATGAGTTTGAGGCCACCCTGAGACTACATAGTAAATTCCAGGTCATCCCCTATCTCGAAAAACCAAAAAATAAAATTAAGAAATAAATAAAAATTAAATAAGATTTCCACTGTGATTGGGGTTCAATCTTTGGATAGGAATCCCCTGATCCCATGTCAGCGTTGACAAATAAACACTGCTGCTCCATGTCAGTGTTGGAGTCCTGCCTCTCTGTCAAGCACCCTGCACAGACATCCCTGTGTGCTTCAGGAAAGTTGATTGATTCTCATCTTCAGTGACAGTGATGATCCAGTAATGTAAATGAATGCAAATCTCCTCTCACATTTTTTTGTTTTATTTATTTATTTATTCATTAGAGACAGAGAGAGGGAAAGAGGGGGGGAGAGAATGGGTGGGCCAGAGCCTCTAGCTTCTGCATACAAACTCCAGACGTGTTCGCCACCTTGTGCATGTGGCTTATGTGGAGAATCGAACCAGGGTCCTTAGGCTTCGCAGGCAAACGCCTTAACTGCTAAGCCATCCCTCCAGGCTTTTTTTTAATTTTGGGGGGTTTTTCAAGGTAGAGTCTTGCTCTAGCCCAGGCTGCCCTGGAATTCACTCTGTTCTCAGGCTGGCCTTGAACTCAGGGTGATCCTCCCACCTTGGCCTCCTGAGTGCTGGGATTTAAGGTGTGTGCCACCATGCTGGGCCTCCTCTAACAATTTGTTTGTTTGTTTTGAAGCAGGGTCTCTCTCTATTCCAGCTGACTTTGAACTCCTGGTGATCTTCCCCCTCAGCCTTATATACATCGTCCCAGTTGGGGTGTGTTATTCCTATGTAAACACACCCCGCATACCCCATTCACCTGTATTTCATGCATCCCAGCTACTGCAGGCTTTAAACTTCTTCTTTTTTAAAGATTTATTTATTTATTATTTATTTTTACATTTTTGGTTTTTCGAGTTAGGGTCTTACTCTGGACCAGGCTGAACTGGAATTCGCTCTGTAGTCTCAGGTTGGCCTTGAACTCATGGCAATTCTTCTACCTCTGCCTTCCGAGTGCTGGGATTCAAGGCATGCTCCACCATGTCCGGCAGGCTTTAAACTTCCAACTGATGGGGTGAATTTTAAGATATTGTTTCATTTCAAAATAAGATTCAGTCTAGCACCTTATCCCTGATTAAACAGTGTATTTCCAGCCAATCAATCTGACAACTTATCTGTAAAATGAAGTTTCTCTCACCTAGTGCGAAGGCAAGGTCCAGCTGAAAGCAGATACCAGCAAGATCCAGGGACTCTCAGTATGAAAACAATAACGAGGCCCCCGGAAAGCACCTGAAGCAGGCTCTCACTCTCTCCCCATTAGGAATACCTGCAACCTTTCCATGTTATCTGTGATCTGATCTGTGATATGATCAAGAGTGATGATCATAACTAAATCAATGGAGCTGGGAAAACATTTGATTGAGGGTGGGTGAGGGTCACAACTATAAAAAGTGTAATAAGCAGGGCTGGAGGGATGTCTTAGCAGTTAAAGCCTTTGCCTGCAAAGCCAAAGGACCCAGGTTTGAGTCCTCAGGACCCACGTTAGCCAGCTGCACAAGGGGGTGCATGTATCTGGAGTTCGTTTGCAGTGGCTGGAGGCCCTGGCAGGCCCATATTCTCATTCTCTCTCGCGCGCTCTCTCTCTCTCTGTGTCTGTCTCTCTCTCTCTGTGTGTCTGTCTCTCTCTCTGTCTCTGTCTCTCTCTCTCTCTCTCTCTCTCTCTCTCTCTCTCTCTCTCTCTCTCTCTCTCTCTCTCTCTCTCTGCCTCTTTGGCTCTCCCTCTTTCTCTGCCAAATGAATAAATAAATAAAAATAAGTGTAAGAAGCATTGCTCTAGATCATAAATGAAGGTAGCCTGTTGTTCTGTGGTTAACACAGACAGTTTGGTAAATGCATCATGCCCCTGGCAATCCCTAGGCCTTAGATGGAAGGGGGAAACTGGCAGTATGCTTTTGGGATCCCCCATCTTAGTGAAGTGTTGCCTGGGGAATAATCCATGAAGCACACACTATGTTGTGCCCAAGCCAGCCTTTTCGTGTGAGCTTTTTTTTTTTTTTTTTGTATTATAATATTGTTTTTGTTGACAACTTCTATACTTACATAACAAAAAACGCATATTTCCCTCCCCTCCCCCCATTCCCCTTTAGATGCCAATCTCCATTGTATCCCCTCCCTCTCTCCATTAGTCTCTTTTAATTTGATGTCATCACCTTTTTCTTCTATTGTGAGGGTCTTGCGAAGGTATTGCTAGGCACTGCAAGGTCATAGATATCGAGGACAATTTCTGTCTGGGCAGTTGCATTGTAAGGAGCCATATCCTTCCTTTGGCTCTTCCATTCTATCCGCCCCTCTTCTGCAATGGTCCCTGAGCCTTGGAGGGTGTGACAGATGTTTCAGTGCCTGGCACTCCTCCATCCCTTCTTCTCAGCACTATGTTGCCTTTTGGGTCATCCCAGTGGTCATCGCCATCTGTAAAGAGAAGCTTCTCTAACCAGAAGTGAGAGTAACATTAATATGTGAATGTGAACATTAAGTGTGGTGCTTTCAGGGCAGCTTGGTGGGAATAATATATACATTTATTTATTTAGGCGATCCTCCTACCTCTGCCTCCCGAGTGCTGGGATTAAAGGCATGCACCACCACCCCTGGCTAGTGGCTTTTTTCTCTCTTCATCTTCTTTTTTTGTTTGTTTGTTTTGAGATAGGAGAACAGGATGCAGCTTTCCTTGGGGACACTTCCTGGCTGAAGTGGAGAGTGGTGTCTCCTCCCGTGCTGAAGACCATTTCCCCTGGCCCAAAGCCTGTAGGCTAGGACAGACATTTCCCATCAAACAATGCCTGATGCTTGTTAAACCCAGCAGGCTTCTCACCTCCATGGACCTTTGAGCATTCATTCATTTCAGATCCCGGCTCTAAATAGGACGCTGAATAAGGCCAGAGCTGGGGCAGACAGAGTTCCTTACTTTTCAGGATTTCATGTGGACAAGACTAGGGCAGTTTACACACCTCCTGTTCTGAACAGAGGCCAGGCGTGTGTTGCCAGCAAACTTCTGCTTGGACTTGCTGCCTGCCTCCCTGTTGTGAATGACTGGAGTCCATGCCAGGCTGATCCCCACCCTGTGGCCCAGCATCCATGGCGTCAGTCTCTTCTACCCCACTACTTAAAAGCTGCAAGTCAGGTGAAAGGGACTCTTAGGGACTTTAAAATATGCAGGGTTTATTCTTATTTATTTATTTATTTATTTATTTATTTATTTATTTATTTGGTTTTTTGGGGTAGGGTCTCTCTGTGGTCCAGGCTGACCTGGAATTCACTATGTAGTCTCAGGATGGCCTCAAACTCACAGCGATCCTCCTACCTCTGCCTCCTCCGTGCTGGGATTAAAGGCGTGCACCATCACGCCCTGCCTACAGGGTTTATTCTTCACCGTGCTCACATTGTTATACCACAGACCCTCATGCCTCCTCCCTTCTTAACTTATGCTCTCTCCCTTGCTACCTCCAGTTCAGCTTTCTCAATTTCTACATAAGACAGGTGTGGTGGTTTGAATAGCTGTCCCCCAATATATTCAGTGTTTTCTTAGTTTGTAGTTTGCTTCTGCAGCCACCTGGGTGGAGGCAGTGTCACTGGTGGATCTCAAGGTGTGGTGGTGGGTTTGGGATTTCAATCTAAAGATATATGCAAAGTGTGCCTAGCTGGAGTTCCTGGGGTGTGTTGTGCTGTGTGGCTTTTGACTTGTGGGTTTCTCTCTGTGTTTGGTCCTGTGAAGGCAGGCCAGCTTCCTTGCCATGATGGAACTTCCCCTGGATCTGTAAGCTTCAGTAAATCCCTTCCTCCATAACTGTTCCTGGTCTGGAAGTTCATCTCAGCAAACCTAAAGCTGCCTGCTACAACAGGGGTGCAGCAGAATTGATGTTTCTGGGGTGAGAGATCTATTACATCACTTGTCCCATACATCCATACAATTATAATTTCTCAATTGCAAAGGACATTTAAAAAAAAACCATAGATAAAGCCTAGCGTGGTGGCACACACCTTTATTCCCAACACTTGGGAGGCAGAGGTAGGAGGATCGCCATGAGTTCGAGGCCAACCTGAGACTGCATAGTGAGTTCCAGGTTATCCTGGCCTAGAGTGAGACCCTACCTCGAAAAACCAAAAAACAAACAAACAAAAAAAGATATATAAAATGCATGAGAACATCTTGGCTGCCTAACCGAAACAGTTTTGTGTGTGCTGTGTGACTCCGTTGTTCACTTTTTATTGGATCCACTTTTGTTTTGGAAGTGCAGCTTCTATTTTGATCTGTAGCCGCAACATATTTTATGATACAATTTACAATACTTTCTCATTCTTTCTTTTTTTCTTTTATTTTGCTTTTTGATGTAGGGTCTCCTTTTAGCCCAGGCTGACCTGGAATTCACTGTGTAGTCTCAGGGTGGCCTCGAACTCAAGGCGATCCTCCTACCTCTGCCTCGCCAGTTCTGGGATTAAAGGTGTGTGCCAGCATGCCCGGCTCATAATTTCTTCCAGCTCAGGGATATGCTGTGTATAGAGGCTGGGATCCTCCCCTGGGGCTGGCCCCTGGTGAAGTTCTGTTCAGGCTATGGAATCCCAGTGAATGAGCTCCTGTCATCATGTGTGTCTATGGTGATCACTCCTTGGGGAAGTTGTTTTCATAGGCTGTATTCTGGGGGAACAAGCTGCTCTTATGGGTGATTGGGGTTCTTTCCAGAGAAGGGTTATCAGATGATTTCAGTGGAAACAAACTGTTCTTGGGGTTGGTCACACACTGGGGTGCCTCCCTGGAGAAGATTTTTTCAGAGAGTAAATTCTGGAAAGAGAACTCTTCTTGGGGTAGGTCATACACTTGGGTGCGTTATTGGAGAAGTGTTTCTCAGGTGGCATTTCCTGGAAGCTTGTGCTTCTCTCCTTGTATTGTGTGCCACCTGTGGTCACAACCTGGAGGAGCCCACTGAAGAGGGAGTGTTCAGATGGCGTACTGAACCCCTGCCGGTCATGCGACTCTCTTTCCAAAAGTGCTGAGATGAGCAGCCGTAGGTCCACACTGGGGAAATGGGTTGCAAATGTGGGGCCCCTTTGGGGGCAGCACAGGGTGGCTGGCATGCTGTGACTTCTTTGTTTAATGCTTGCCATCCTCTGGCAGCTGACATTTATTGGGCATGGTAAGGTCGTAAGGGTAGGGTCACTTGCTCTCCTCCTTAAGGGAAGAATGAAGGTGAGAGGATCTTAAGGGGTCATGGCAGCACTCACCTGCATGGGCTTAACTTTCTGGTCATAGATGTCCTCTCAAGACAAGATATGTGATGACAACCTCACTGGGTATTTAAATATATATATACACACATACATACATACATACATACATACATACATACATACATACATACATATATACAAATACAAAGCACACTTTTATTTATTAGAGAAAGAGAGAGGCAGAGAGCAAGAATGGGAATGGCAGGGTCTCTAGCCACTGCAAACAAACTCCAGACGCATGTGTCACCATGTGCATCTGGCTTAGGTGGGACCTGGAGAATTGAACGGGGGTCCTTAGGCTTCGCAGGCATACACTTTAACTGCTGAGCCATCTCTCCAGCCCATCATTGTATATTGTTAAGATATTTTATTTTTATTTATTTATTTGAGAGAGAGAAAGAGGGAGAGAGAGAGAAACAATGGGTGCACCAGGGCCCCCAGCCACTGCAAGAGAACTCCAGATGCATGCACCACCTTGTGAACCTGGCTTTATGTGGGTCCTGCGGAATCAAACCGAGTTCCTTTGGCTTTGCAGGCAAGCGGCTTATGCACTAAGCCATCCCTCCAGACCCTTATACCACTTTTTTACTCACAAATACTCCCTAATGCCATGTGGGGTTTACCCCATTATTTACATTGCTATCCCAGTGCTGAGGTTTGGGTCTCTGGGGACTGTCTATACGTCAGTAACTTCTACAAACTTCTTACCATGACTGAGCCACATGTTCTCCATAATGTAGTCTATTCTGCCTTTGCCTGGGGTCAACAGTTAACAACTAACTAATGACATTGAAAAGTATATGGAAACGCTGTGTGAGATGAAACAGTTTATTATTATTTGAAATATTTTATTCTAGTTTACTTATTTATTTGACAGAGAAAGTGAAAGAGAAAGAGAGATGATGGGAGGGCCAGGGTCTCCAGACACTGCAAACAAACTCCAGACATATGTGCCACCTTGTGCGTCTGGCTTATTTGGATCCTGGGGAATCTAACTTGGGTCCTTGGGTTTTGCAGGCAAGTGCCTTAACCACTAAGCCATTTCTCCAGCATGGAATATATATTATATACATACATACATACATACATACATACACACATATACATATGTGTGTGTGTATATACATACAGACACACACACACACACACACACACACACACATATAATAAAATATTAAATGGTTTTGTCGAGGTAGGGTTTCACTGTAGCTCAGGCTGACCTGGAATTCACTATGTAGTCTCAGGGTGGCCTTGAACTCACTGTTAGCCTCCTAGCCCTGCCTCATGAGTGCTAGGATTAAAGGCATGTGCCACCACCCCTGGCTGAACTTTTTTTGTTGTTGTTTTTGTTTTTTGGTTTTTTGAGGTAGGGTCTCCCTCTAGACCAGGCTGAGCTGAAATTCACTCTGTAGTCTCAGGGTGGCCTCGAGCTCATGGCGATCCTCCTACCTCTGCCTCCCGAGGGCTGGGATTAAAGGCGTGTGCCACCACACCTGGCTTGAAGTTTTTTGATATTGTATTTATTGAGGGAAGGATACAACCAAGGAAAGGCACCCATGTTGCTGGACAGCCCACCGTGGAGGGCCTGGAGAAACTGCATTAAGAGAAGAGGGAAAAGCAAGTGAAAGGAGTTCCTGTCATGTGAGTGTCCAGTGCCTCTCCATCGCCTCGCTACACTAAACAAAAGCCACCCACTTTCGTTGGTGGCTACAGGTGAGAAGGGATAGAAATGACCTTGTAGGAGACGCTGAGGAAATGGAACCCTTGTGGATGGGTGTGTGGCAGGTGTAGGTGTTCTGAAGGTTAAGGTGTTCTGAAGGTTTAGGCTAAGGTGTTCTGAAGTTAAGGCTCCTTAGAGTGAGAGTGTGGACGTTGTTAGACAAGCAAAGGGTGCGGCTCCTGGTTTACTATAATGACTTACTCTCAGTAGTGAAGGCACATCCCACACAGGAAACAATATTTCAGTCAGAGCATAGTACCTGTGCGCTCAAGGTCAAGGCTGATGACAAAGGGCAGAGAAGGCCCCATCTGTACATCTATGCCACTGGGTTTAAGGAAAAAACCTTGGGGGCTTTTATTTTTATTTTTATTTATTTGAGAGAGGGAAAGAGGCAGAGAGATAGAGAAAATGGGCACACCAGGGCTTCCAGCCACTGCAAACATACTCTAGATGCATGTGTATCAGTCCTGGGGAATCGAACCAGACTCCTTTGCCTTTGCAGGCAAGCGCCTTAAGCACTAAGCCATCTCTTCATTCCAACCCTGGGGGCTGCTCTTTTTAAAAAATTTATTTATTTATTTATTTTAGAGAGAAACAAGCACAGAGAGAGAGAGGGAGGGAGAGGGAGAGAATGGGTGCCCCTAGCCCTCCAGCCACTCCAGATGCATGCATCCGCTTGTGCATCAGACGGGGGGCTTTTAAAAATGATTTTAATGCCAGGCTTAATGGCATACACCTTTAATCCCAGAACATGGGAGGCAGAGGTAGGAGGATCACCGTGAGTTCAAGGCAACCCTGAGATTACAAAGTGAATTCCAGGTCAGCCTGAGCTAGAGTGAAACCCTACCTCCAAAAAACCAAAAAAAAATTTTTAATGTCAAATGGGGGCTGGGGAGATGACTTAGCAGTTAAGACACATGCCTATGAAGCCTAAGGACCCTGGTTCGATTCTCCAGTCCATGTTAGCCAGATGCACATGGTGGCACATGTGTCTTGAGTTCATTTGCAGTGGCTCAAGACCCTGGCATGCCCATTCTCACTCTCTCTCTTTATCCCTCGCTCTGTCATTAATAAATAAATAAAAGAATTGAAAGATAAATAAAAAATAAAACGTCAAATGGTGCTGAGTGGAGGAAATTGTTTTACATTGATGGATATTAGGAAGCAGGAATCCTTGGGCTGCTTAAGAGTTTTCTCAAAGGTCTGCTCCGGTTCTGATATTGTCACGGTGCCCAGGTTAGGCTGAATGCCTGATTGACCTCTTCCCAGATCTATTCCAGTACGATAAACTAAATTGCCTTGTCTTAGTAACACATCAGATGGCTAATGCCAAAATGTGACTTACATTGAAAATGTCACTGGCAGTGGGAACACATCTCAGTGTCCCCAGCTTTGCTGTCTGGAGGCCTTCCACTCAGATGCAGCCGGGATTCTTAATACAGCGGAATGGAATTAGTGAGTCTGCATTAGGAGAATGGAAAGATGATTGAGGAGACTCAGGTGGGGGCCTCAGGAGAAGAACGCCCCAAATTCTTCATAGCAGTTGTCAGTGATGGGGGGCTTTTGGAGTTACTTGATTGAAGGAGGTGAGCTACTCACTTCCTTATATAAAGATTTTATGAGCCGGGCATGGTGGTGCACACGTTTAATCCCAGCACTGGGGAGGCACAGGTAGGAGGATCACTTTGAGTTCCAGGCCACCCTGAGACTCCATACTGAATTCCAGGTCAACCTAAGCTGACCTCGGAAAACCAAAAAAAAAAAAAAAAAAAGATTTCAAAATGGAACCTTAGGGTCATTTATAGGGATACTGCACAGACTTACATATAAGGAAACAGTTAACTGAAGCAAAAGTAGATAACAATTTTTAAAAATTTTTAAAAAATATTTTTACTTATTTATTTGAGAAAGAGGCAGTAAGACAGAATGGGTGTGACAGGGCCTCTAGCCACTACAAATAGACTCCAGAGGCAAGTGCCACCATGTGCATCTGGTTCTATGTGGTTACTGGGGAATTGAACCTGGGTCCTTAGGCTTTGCTGGCAAGTGCCTTAAATGCTAAGCTATCTCTCCAGCCAATATTTTACTTAATTATTAGAGGGAAAGAGAGAGAATGGGCCAACCAGGGCCTCTAGCCACTACAAACAAACGCCAGATGGATTCGCCACCATGTGCATCTGGTTTACATGGGGCCTGGAAAATCGAACCAGGGTCCATAGTCTTCACAGGAAGGCACATTAACCGCTAAGCCATCCCTCTAGCACCCAATAACTTTTTTAAAAAATTAAAGTTGGGCTGAAAGGATGCCTTAGTGGTTAAGGCGCCTGCCTGTGAAGCCCAAGAACCCAGTTCCAATCTCCAGGTCCCACATTTATCCAGATGTAAAGTGTCGCAAGGGTGCAATGCCGCACTTGCCCACAAGGGGGTGCACACATCTGGATTTCGTTCGCAGCAGCTGAGAGTGCTGGTTTGCCCATTCTCTGTCTCCTTCTCCCTCTCTGTCACTCTGTGTATCTCTCCAAAAATAAAATAATTTTTAAAAAGTTAAAAAAATTAAAGTTAGTTTGCTATACATAGGTCACAAAGACATTCAAGAATGAGGTAGGGCTGGGCGTGGTGGCGCACGCCTTTAATCCCAGCTCTCAGGAGGCTGAGGTGGGAGGATCACTGGGAGTTCAAGTCAGCCTAAGACTGTGTAGTGTATAAGGAATTCCAGGTCACCCTGGGCTAGAGGGAGACCCTACCAGGAAGAAAAAAAAAACAAATGTGGTAGGGAGGGTGTTTTCCTCCAGATATAACTTGATGCCAGTAGAGCATGCCTTCTCCTAGTAGGCCTGTCAAAGTAATCCAGCAGAGGGCGGGAGGGATGGTTTAGCAGTTAAGGTGCTTACCTGCAAAGCCTAAGGACCCAGGTTCGATTCCCCAGGACCCATGTTAGCCAGATGCACAAGGGAAAGCATGCATCTGGAGTTGGTTTGCAGTGTCTGGAGGCCCTGGTGCACCTATTTCCTCTCTCCCTGTTTCTCTGTTAAATAAATAAGTAGATTAAAAAAACTAATCGAATCCAGGCGTGGTGTGCACACCTTTAATCCCAGCACAAGGGAGGCAGAGGTAGGAGGATTACTGTGAGTTCAAGGCCACACTGAGACTACATACTGAGTTCCAGGTCAGCTTGAACTAGAGTTAAACCCTATCTCCATACACCAAAAAAAAAAAAAAGTAATGCAGCAGAGCCATGCAGTGATAGATAACCAGGTCTATGGAATTGGTAATGGAGCTATTATTGACACTGCTTGTAAAAGAAGGGGGAGGGTCACAGGCCCCTTCCCTGGAATTGTAGCCATTCCTCCTTCCGGCCTGCCTGGGCTGCTAAGTAGAGGGTGTGTTCCAGTCTTCCTATCATCCCTTATAGTAATAAAACTGTTTTGGGGTCACTCCTATAAAACACACCCCACTTGTGCTCTGCAAGGCAACCCGGTAAACTGATTGGTTCACCTGCTTGGACTTTGGTGGAATTGTGAGCAGTGACAGCGCTAAGATATGGCTTCACACTGTCACTCTCAGCAGGGTTAGTAGTTCCACTCTATTCTAGGGGCCTCAACTCGGGATAAAACCCAGGATTAGTGGCTTCCTCCCAGTGATTGTGTATGAGTAATTGAAAGGTAAACACAAGTCTGAGAATTCAGTGTTGATATGTGTGTGCATATTGTCAATGTTCTGTGTGTGTGCCCATCTGAGTATGGCAATAGAATGAGGAACCTGTTTGTATCTGATGAGTGCTTTTGCACCTATGAATTTGTAGCATCCCCAGATTCTTGTCTTAGGAATTTAAAGAAGTGAACTTCACAGGTCATAAGGTGAGGGTTAGAGAGACTATTCGATTATGAGAAGGAACGTGGAGAAAGTATGGAGAGCTCCTGTCATATGGAAGATTTAGGGGGTAAAACCTGTCCTGTGACCCAAATTGGGGTCACTGATGGATTTGGAATGGGAGCTGAGCTCACCTGCCATGATGCCAAGTTTTGGGGCTGAGTACCCACAATGCCACTACAAATTTAAGCCTTCCTGGACTTGAAATTCTAGGAAAGGGGTACAGGGAGGGCCTCAGGATGTTCATGATCTGGAGATCTCCTGTAGGCAAGAGCTAAGCAGAAGACTTCTCTGGTCTGTAGTAACATGGGGACTGCTAGTGCAGGCTTGAGCACATTCCTGCTTTTCACTTTTGGGGACTCGTTCATCCTAAACTGCCTCAGTAGTCCTAAAAGGTTTATTTTACATAAACATGAATTTGCTTAATTTTCCAACTGTTGTTAGAAGGGGTAAGGGCATGTTTGAATATTGATCTCCCTTCATGTCTCTTCCCATCCCTTAATTATTTTTGTTTTGTTGTGTGGTGCTTGGTTTTGAGTTAGGGTCTTATTCTAGCCCAGGCTGACCAGGCACTCACTCTGTAGTACCAGGATGGTCTCAAACTCACTGTCATCCTCCTACCTCTGCCCTCCCTATTGCTGGGCTTAAAGGTGTGCACCACCATATCCTGGCCCCTTTAGTTACTTTTTTTTGAGGCAGAGAGAGAGAGAGAGAGAAGACAATAGGCGTGCCAGCCAGGTATGGTGGCACACACCTTTAATCCTAGCACTCGGGAAGCAGAGGTAGGAGGATCGTCATGTGTTTGAGGCCACCCTAAGATGACAGTGAATTCCAGGTCAGCCTGAGCTAGAGTGAGGCCCTACCTTGAAAAAACAGAGAGAGAGAGAGAGAGAGAGAGAGAGAGAGAGAATGGGCAGGCCAGCAGCCTCTCAGATGCTGTGAATTAACTCCAGATGTGTGCACCCCCTTGTGGACAAGTGTGGCATTGCACCCTTCAATCACTTTACGTCTGGCTAAACGTGGGACCTGCATAATCGAACAGGTGTTCTTAGGCTTAGCAGGCAGATGCCTTAACCACCAAGCCGTCTCTCCAGCCCCCCTTCAGTTATTCTTAAAGGAAGTATTATGGGAATTAGCTTGTCATAGCAGGAAGAATGAATGTTGGGGACCCACCCCGATCAACTACATGTTGCTGTCTGCTTGCAATGAAAGCCATGTGTTTGCAGCACCTGTCTCCCTCCTGCTGTGCAGAGCATCAGAGCTTTCCCTGAGGGGCTTGATCCTGTAAGCATTCATATATCCCCAGACACCTTCTCAAGCCACTGGCTTTCCTAATGTGATATGCATTTTCTTTGTTTTTTTTCTTTTATTTACTTATTATTTGACAGAGAAAGAGGGTGGGGGGAGAGATTGAGAATGAGCACGCAGGGCATACAGCTGCTGCACACAAAAGCCGGATGCATGTGCCCCCTTGTGCATCTGCCTTATGAGTGAAACCCTGTTTGGACATTTGAGCCACTCCCATCTATCCTATATCATATCCTGGCCATTTGCTAATGTTTGGTTTTTTGAGGTATGGTGTCACTGTAGCCCAGGCTGACCTTGAATTCACTCTGTAGTTTCAGTGTGGCCTCAAACTCATAGCGATCCTCCTACCTTTGCCTTCCAAATGTTGGGATTAAAAGCGTGCACCACCATGCCCAGCTTTGATAATGTTTTAATTGTCAGTCAGTAACAGCTTTTGGCAAGTAACCCTGATTGTTCAGATATAAAAGTAAATATATATATCATATATTTATATATATTATATATATTGTATAAATTATATGATATATATTATATAAATTATATGATATATATTATATAAATTATATGATATATATTATATATATATATATATATTGGGGTCACCCCT
>JAEOAD010001997.1:0-109226 GCA_036365145.1 Orientallactaga sibirica | reverse complement strand
TTGTGTTTCCTTGTTTGTGGATTCGTGTCATTTCTAAAGTGGTTTCATATAAAACTAACATCTTCAGTAGTGAACACTGTACTGTGTGAAATAAGTTAATCTCGGTTCTAGGAATCAGTTTCCTTTCTACGAAGATGGTTGAGTGCAGCAGTTCAAACTTTACTTGTTAATGTAATCTAAATAGATGGCCAAGTTAGAAGATTCGCCTGATTTGTAAAAGTTCTTTTCTGAGAAAACAAACATCTTCATTGCGAACATTGTACTGTGTGTAATAAGCTCATTCGGTTCTAGGAATCATTTTGCTTTCCTACAAAGAAGGTTGAGTGCTGCAAGTTCAAACTTTCCTTGTTAATGGAATCTAAGAAGATGCACAACTTAGTAGATTGGCCTTTAGTAGATTCGCCATTTCTAAAGTAGTTTCTTGAGAAAAACAAACATCTTCATTGCCAAACATTGTACTGTGTGAAATAAGCTAATTCGTTCTAGGAATCACTTGCTTTCCTACAAAGAAGGTTGAGTGCAGCAAGTTTAAACTTTCCTAGTTTGTGTAATCTAACAAGATGTACAAGTTAGTAGATTCGCCTCATTTCTAAAGTAGTTTCTTGAGAAAACAAACATCTTCATTGCCTAACATTGTACTGTGTGAAATAAGCTAATTCGGTTCTAGAATCACTTGCTTTCCTACAAAGAAGGTTGAGTGCAGCAAGTTCAAACTTTCCTAGTTTGTGTAATCTAACAAGATGTACAAGTTAGTAGATTCGCCTCATTTCTAAAGTAGTTTCTTGAGAAAAACAAACATCTTCATTGCCGAACATTGTACTGTGTGAAATAAGCTAATTCGGTTCTAGGAATCACTTGCTTTCCTACAAAGAAGGTTGAGTGCAGCAAGTTCAAACTTTCCTAGTTTGTGTAATCTAACAAGATGTACAAGTTAGTAGATTCGCCTCATTTCTAAAAGTAGTTTCTTGAAAAACAAACATCTTCATTGCCGAACATTGTACTGTGTGAAATAAGCTAATTCGGTTCTAGGAATCACTTGCTTTCCTACAAAGAAGGTTGAGTGCAGCAAGTTCAAACTTTCCTAGTTTGTGTAATCTAACAAGATGTACAAGTTAGTAGATTCGCCTCATTTCTAAAGTAGTTTCTTGAGAAAACAAACATCTTCATTGCTGAACATTGTACTGTGTGAAATAAGCTAATTTTGTTCTAGGAATCACTTGCTTTCCTACAAAGAAGGTTGAGTGCAGCAAGTTCAAACTTTCCTAGTTTGTGTAATCTAACAAGATGTACAAGTTAGTAGATTCACCTCATTTCTAAAGTAGTTTCTTGAGAAAACAAACATCTTCATTGCCGAACATTGTACTGTGTGAAATAAGCTAATTCGGTTCTAGGAATCACTTGCTTTCCTACAAAGAAGGTTGAGTGCAGCAAGTTCAAACTTTCCTAGTTTGTGTAATCTAACAAGATGTACAAGTTAGTAGATTCGCCTCATTTCTAAAGTAGTTTCTTGAGAAAACAAACATCTTCATTGCCGAACATTGTACTGTGTGAAATAAGCTAATTCGGTTCTAGGAATCACTTGCTTTCCTACAAAGAAGGTTGAGTGCAGCAAGTTCAAACTTTCCTAGTTTGTGTAATCTAACAAGATGTACAAGTTAGTAGATTCGCCTCATTTCTAAAGTAGTTTCTTGAGAAAACAAACATCTTCATTGCCGAACATTGTACTGTGTGAAATAAGCTAATTCGTTCTAGGAATCACTTGCTTTCCTACAAAGAAGGTTGAGTGCAGCAAGTTCAAACTTTCCTAGTTTGTGTAATCTAACAAGATGTACAAGTTAGTAGATTCGCCTCATTTCTAAAGTAGTTTCTTGAGAAAACAAACATCTTCATTGCCGAACATTGTACTGTGTGAAATAAGCTAATTCAGTTCTAGGAATCACTTGCTTTCCTACAAAGAAGGTTGAGTGCAGCAAGTTCAAACTTTCCTAGTTTGTGTAATCTAACAAGATGTACAAGTTAGTAGATTCGCCTCATTTCTAAAGTAGTTTCTTGAGAAAACAAACATCTTCATTGCCAACATTGTACTGTGTGAAATAAGCTAATTCTGTTCTAGGAATCACTTGCTTTCCTACAAAGAAGGTTGAGTGCAGCAAGTTCAAACTTTCCTAGTTTGTGTAATCTAACAAGATGTACAAGTTAGTAGATTCACCTCATTTCTAAAGTAGTTTCTTGAGAAAACAAACATCTTCATTGCCTAACATTGTACTGTGTGAAATAAGCTAATTCGGTTCTAGGAATCACTTGCTTTCCTACAAAGAAGGTTGAGTGCAGCAAGTTCAAACTTTCCTAGTTTGTGTAATCTAACAAGATGTACAAGTTAGTAGATTCACCTCATTTCTAAAGTAGTTTCTTGAGAAAACAAACATCTTCATTGCCGAACATTGTACTGTGTGAAATAAGCTAATTCGGTTCTAGAATCACTTGCTTTCCTACAAAGAAGGTTGAGTGCAGCAAGTTCAAACTTTCCTAGTTTGTGTAATCTAACAAGATGTACAAGTTAGTAGATTCGCCTCATTTCTAAAGTAGTTTCTTGAGAAAACAAACATCTTCATTGACGAACATTGTACTGTGTGAAATAAGCTAATTCGGTTCTAGGAATCACTTGCTTTCCTACAAAGAAGGTTGAGTGCAGCAAGTTCAAACTTTCCTAGTTTGTGTAATCTAACAAGATGTACAAGTTAGTAGATTCGCCTCATTTCTAAAGTAGTTTCTAAGAAAACAAACATCTTCTTGAGAAACTGTTTGAAATAAGCATCTTCATTTAATTTCTAACATCTTCAGTTCAAACACTTTGTAATCTAAAAGATGCAGAACTAAGCTAATTTCTAAAGTAGTTCTTTGGAAAAGAAACTAGGAATCAGTTTAATTTCTACAAAGAAGGTTGAGTGCAACACGTTCAAACTTTCCTTGTTAATGTAATCTAAAAAGGATGGCCAAGTTAGAAGATTCGCCTCATTTGTAAAGGACTTTGTTGAGAAAACAAACATCTTCATTTCCAAACATTGTCCTGTGTGAAATAAGCTCATTCGGTTCTAGGAATCAGTTGCTTTCCTACAAAGAAGGTTGAGTGCAGCCAATTCAAACTTTCCTTCTTAATGTAATCTGAAAAAGTTGCACAACTTAGTAGATTGGCCTCATGTCTAAAGTAGTTTGTTTAGAAAACAACATCTTCATTACCAACACTATACTATGTGAAATGAGCTAGTTCGGTCTTCCTACAAAGAAGGTTGAGTGCAGCAAGTTCAAACTTTCCTCGTTTGTGTTTCCTTGTTTGTGGATTCGTGTCATTTCTAAAGTGGTTTCCTTATAAAACTAACATCTTCAGTAGTGAACACTGTACTGTGTGAAATAAGTTAATTCGGTTCTAGGAATCAGTTTCCTTTCTACGAAGATGGTTGAGTGCAGCAAGTTGAAACTTTACTTGTTAATGTAATCTAAATAGATGGCCAAGTTAGAAGATTCGCCTGATTTGTAAAGTTCTTTGTTGAGAAAACAAACATCTTCATTGCCGAACATTGTACTGTGTGTAATAAGCTCATTCGGTTCTAGGAATCATTTGCTTTCCTACAAAGAAGGTTGAGTGCTGCAAGTTCAAACTTTCCTTGTTAATGGAATCTAAGAAGATGCACAACTTAGTAGATTGGCCTCATTTCTAAAGTAGTTTCTTTAGAAAAGAAACATCTTCAGTACCGAACACTGTACTGTGTGAAATAAGTTAATTCGCTTCTAGGAATCAGTTTCCTTTCTACGAAGATGGTTGAGTTTAGCAAGTTCAAACTTTCCTTGTAATGTAATCTAAAAAGATGTCCAAGTTAGTAGATTCGCCTCATTTCTAAAGTAGTTTCTTTAGAAAAAAACCTTCATTGCCAAACATTATACTGTATGAAATAAGCTTATTCGGTTCTAGGAATCAGTTTACATTCTACGAAGATGGTTGAGCTTAGCAAGTTCAAACTTTCCTTGTTAATGTAATCAAAAAAGATGTCCAAGTTAGTAGATTTGCCTCATTGATAAAGTAGTTTGTTGAGAAAACAAAAATCTTCATTGCGGAACATTGTACTGTGTGTAAAAAGCTAATTCGGTTCTAGAATTCAGTTGCTTTCCTACAAAGACGGTTGAGTGCAGCAAGTTTAAACTTTCCGTGTTAATGTAATCTAAAAAGATGCACAACTTAGTAGATTGGCCTCATTTCTAAAGTAGTTTCTTTTGTAGAGATACATCTTCAGTACCGAACACTGTACTGTGTGAAATAAGTTAATTCGCTTCTAGGAATCAGTTTAATTTCTACAAAGAAGGTTGAGTGCAGCAAGTTCAAACTTTCCTTGTTAATGTAATCTAAAAAGATGCACAACTTAGTAGATTGGCCTCGTTTCTAAAGTAGTTTGTTTAGAAAACAAACATCTTCCTTACCGAACACTGTACAATTTGAAATGAGCTAGTTCGGTGCTAGGAATCACTTGCTTTCATACGAAGAAGGTTGAGTGCAGCACGTTCAAACTTTACTAGTTTGTGTAATCTAACAAGATGTACAAGTTTGTGGATTCGCGTCATTTCTAAAGTAGTTCCATTACAAAACAAACATCATCAGTACTGAACAGTGTCCTGTGTGAAATATGTTAATTTTGTTCTAGAAATCAGTTTCCTTTCTACGAAGATGGTTGAGTGCAGCAAGTTCAAACTTTCCTTGTTAATGTAATCTAAAAAGATGGCCAAGTTACGAGATTCACCTCATTTGTAAAGTAGTTTGTTGAGAAAATTAACATCTTTATTGCCGAACCTTGTACTGTGTGAAATAAGCTCATTCGGTTCTAGGAATCACTTGCTTTCCTACAAAAAAGGTTGAGTGCAGCAAGTTCAAACTTTCCTTGTTAATGTAATCTGAAAAGATGCACAACTTAGTAGATTGGCCTCATTTCTAAAGTAGTTTCTTCTCGAAAAGAAACATCTTCGGTGCGACCACTGTACTGTGTGAAATAACTTAATTCGCTTCTAGGAATCAGTTTCATTTCTACGAAGATGGTTGAGTGCAGCAAGTTCAAACTTTCCTTTTAATGTAATCTCAAAGATGGCCAAGTTAGAAGATTCGCCTCATTTATAAAGTAGTTTGTTGAGAAAACAAACATCTTCATTGCCGAACATTGTGTTGTGTGAAAAAAGCTAATTCAGTTCTAGAATTCAGTTGCTTTCCTACAAAGACGGTTGAGTGCAGCAAGTTCAAACTTTCTTTGTTAATGTATTCTAAAAAGATGCAAAACTTAGGAGATTGGCCTCATTTCTAAAGTTGTTTCTTTAGAAAAGAAACATCTTCAGTACCGAACACTGTACTGTGTGAAATAAGTTAATTCGCTTGTAGGAATCAGTGTAATTTCTACGAAGAAGGTTGAGTGCAGCAAGTACAAACTTTCCTAGTTTTGGTAATCTAACAAGATGTACAAGTTAGTTGATTCGCGTCATTTCTAAAGCAGTTTCTTTAGAAAACAAACCTTCATTGCCAAACATTGTACTATGTGAATTGAGATAATTCTGTTCTAGGAATCAGTTTACTTTCTACGTAGATGGTTGAGTGCAGCAAGTTCAAACTTTCCTTGTTAATGTAATCTAAAAAGATGTCCAAGTTAGTAGATTTCACTCATTTGTAAGGTAGTTTGTTGAGAAAAACAAACATCTTCATTGCGAAATATTGTACTGTGTGAAAAAGTTAATTCGAATCTAGAATTCAGTCGCTTTCCTACAAAGACGGTTGAGTGCAGCAATTTCAAACATTCCTTGTTAATGTAATCTAAAAAATGCACAGCTTAGTGCATTCACCTCATTTCTAAAGTAATTTCTTTAGAAAAGAAACATCTTCAGTCCCGAACACTGTACTGTGTGAAATAAGTTAATTCGCTTCCAGGAATCAGTTTAATTTCTACGAAGATGGTTGAGTGCAGCAAGTTCATACTTTCCTTGTTAATGTAATCTAAAAGATGGCCAAGTTAGTAGATTCGCCTCATTTGTAAAGTAGTTTGTTGAGAAAACAAACATCTTCATTGCCAACATTGTACTGTGTGAAATAAGGTCATTCGGTTCTAGGAATCAGTTGCTTTCCTACAAACAAGGTTGAGTGCAGCCAGTTCAAACTTTCCTTGTTAATGTAATTTAAAAAGATGGCCAAGTTAGAAGATTCTCCTAATTTGTAAAGTACTTTCTTGAGAAAACAAACATCTTCATTACTGAACATTGTACTGTGTGAAATAAGCTCATTCGGTTCTAGGAATCAGTTGCTTTCCTACAAACAAGGTTGAGTGCAGCCAGTTCAAACTTTCCTAGTTTGTGTAATCTAACAAGAAGTACAAGTTAGTGCATTCGCGTCGTTTCTTAAGTGGTTTCCTTATAAAACAAACATCTTCAGTACTGAACACTGTACTGTGTGAAATAAGTCAATTCGGTTCGAGGAATCAGTTTCCGTTCTACGAAGATGGTTGAGTGCAGCAAGTTCAAACTTTCCTTGGTAATGTAATCTAAAAAGATGGAAAAGTTAGCAGAGTCACCTCATTTGTAAAGTAGTCTGTTGAGAAAATTAACATCTTTATTGCCGAACATTGTACTGTGATAAATAAGCTCATTCGGTTTTAGGAATCACTTGCTTTCCTACCAAGAATGTTGAGTGCAGCAAGTTCAAACTTTCCTTGTTAATGTAATCCAAAAAGATGCACAACGTAGTAGATTGGCCTCATTTCTAAAGGAGTTTCTTTAAAAAAGAAACATCTTCAGTACAAAACAATGTACTGTGTGAAATAAGTTAATTAAAAGAAACTTCTAGTAATCACTTTAATTTCTACAAAGGTTGAGTGCAGCAAGTTCAAACTTTCCTTGTTAATGTAATCTAAAAAGATGGCCAAGTTAGAAGATTGGCCTGATTTGTAAAGTACTTTGTTGAGAAAACAAACATCTTCATTGCAAACATTTTACTGTGTGAAATAAGCTCATTCGGTTCTAGGAATCAGTTGCTTTCCTACAAAGAAGGTTGAGTGCAGCAAGTTCAAACTTTCCTTGTTAATGTAATCTAAAAAGATGCAGAACTTAGTAGATTGGCCTGATTTCTAAAGTAGTATCTTTGGAAAAGAAACATCTTCAGTTCCAAACACTTTACTGTGTGAAATAAGTTAATTCGCTTCTAGGAATCAGATTAATTTCTACGAAGAAGGTTGAGTGCAACAAGTTCAAACTTTCCTTGTTAATGTAATCTAAAAGGATGGCCAAGTTAGAAGATTCGCCTCGTTTGTAAAGTACTTTGTTGAGAAAACAAACATCTTCATTTCCAAACATTGTACTGTGTGAAATAAGCTCATTCGGTTCTAGGAATCAGTTGCTTTCCTACAAAGAAGGTTGAGTGCAGCCAGTTCAAACTTTCCTTCTTAATGTAATCTGAAAAGTTGCACAACTTAGTAGATTGGCCTCATGTCTAAAGTAGTTTGTTTAGAAAACAAACATCTTCATTACAAACACTATACTATGTGAAATGAGCTAGTTCGGTCTTCCTACAAAGAAGGTTGAGTGCAGCAAATTCAAACTTTCCTCGTTTGTGTTTCCTTGTTTGTGGATTCGTGTCATTTCTAAAGTGGTTTCCTTATAAAACTAACATCTTCAGTAGTGAACACTGTACTGTGTGAAATAAGTTAATTTGGTTCTAGGAATCAGTTTCCTTTCTCTACGAAGATGGTTGAGTGCAGCAAGTTCAAACTTTACTTGTTAATGTAATCTAAATAGATGGCCAAGTTAGAAGATTCGCCTGATTTGTAAAGTTCTTTGTTGAGAAAACAAACATCTTCATTGCTGAACATTGTACTGTGTGTAATAAGCTCATTCGGTTCTAGGAATCATTTGCTTTCCTACAAAGAAGGTTGAGTGCTGCAAGTTCAAACTTTCCTTGTTAATGGAATCTAAGAAGATGCACAACTTAGTAGATTGGCCTCATTTCTAAAGTAGTTTCTTTAGAAAAGAAACATCTTCAGTACCAAACACTGTACTGTGTGAAATAAGTTACCCGGCTTCTAGGAATCAGTTTCCTTTCTACGAAGATGGTTGAGTTTAGCAAGTTCAAACTTTCCTTTTAATGTAATCTAAAAAGATGTCCAAGTTAGTAGATTCGCCTCATTTCTAAAGTAGTTTCTTTAGAAAAAAACATCTTCATTGCCAAACATTATACTGTATGAAATAAGCTTATTCGGTTCTAGGAATCAGTTTACATTCTCCGAAGATGGTTGAGCTTAGCAAGTTCAAACTTTCCTTGTTAATGTAATCAAAAAGATGTCCAAGTTAGTAGATTTGCCTCATTGATAAAGTAGTTTGTTGAGAAAACAAAAATCTTCATTGCGGAACATTGTACTGTGTGTAAAAAGCTAGTTCGGTTCTAGAATTCAGTTGCTTTCCTACAAAGACGGTTGAGTGCAGCAAGTTAAAACTTTCCGTGTTAATGTAATCTAAAAAATGCACAACTTAGTAGATTGGCCTCATTTCTAACGTAGTTTCTTTAGAAAAGAAACATCTTCAGTCCCGAACACTGTACTGTTTGAAATAAGTGAATTCGCTTCTAGGAATCAGTTTAATTTCTGCGAAGAAGGTTGAGTTCAGCAATTTCAAACTTTCCTTGTTAATGTAAACTAAATAGATGGCCAAGTTAGAAGATTCGCCTCATTTGTAAAGTACTTTGTTGAGGAAAAAAACATCTTCTTTGCCGTACATTATACTGTATGAAATAAGTTCATTCGGTTCTAGGAATCAGTTGCTTTCCTCCAAAGAAGGTTGAGTGCAGCAAGTTCAAACTTTCCTTATTTATGTAATCTGAAAAGATGGCCAAGTTACTAGATTCGCCTCATTTGTAAAGTAGTTTGTTGAGAAAACAAACATCTTCATTGCCAACATTGTACTGTGTGAAATAAGGTATTCGGTTCTAGGAAACACTTGCTTTCCTAAGAAGAAGGTTGAGTGCAGCAAGTTCAAACTTTCCTTGTTAATGTAATCTGAAAAGATGCACACCTTAGTAGATTGGCCTCATTTCTAAAGTAGTTTGTTTAGAAAACAAACATCTTCATTTCCAAAGACTGTACTATGTGAAATGACCAAGTTCAATTCTAGGAATCACTTGCTTTCCTGCAAAGAATGTTGACTGCAGCAAGTTCAAACTTTCCTAGTTTGTGTAATCTAACAAGATGTACAAGTTAGTGGATTCGCCTCATTTCTAAAGTAGTTTCTTTAGAAAACAAACATCTTCAGTACCGAACACTGTACTGTGTGAAATAAGTGAATTCGCTTCTAGGAATGAGTGTAATTTATACGAAGATGGTTGAGTGCAGCAAGTTCAAACTTTCCATGTTAATGTAATCTAAAAAGATGGCCAAGTTAGTAGATTCGCCTCATTTGTAAAGTAGTTTGTTGAGAAAATTAACATCTTTATTGCCGAACATTGTACTGTGTGAAATAAGCTCATTCGGTTCTAGGAATCACTTGCTTTCCTACATAGAAGGTTGAGTGCAGCAAGTTCAAACTTTCCTTGTTAATGGAATCTAAAAAGATGCACAACTTAGTAGATTGGCCTCATTTCTACAGTAGTTTTTTTAGAAAAGAAACATCTTCAGTACCGAACACTGTACTGTGTGAAATGAGTTAATTGGCTTCTAGGAATCAGTTTAATTTCTACGAAGATGGTTGAGTGCAGCAAGTTCAAACTCTCCTAGTTTGTGTAATCTCACAAGATGTACAAGTTTGTGGGTTCGTGTCATTTCTAAATTAGTTTCTTGAGAAAAACAAACATCTTCAGTGCGGAACACTGTAGTGTGAAATAAGTTAATTCGGTTCTAGGAATCAGTTTCCTTTCTACGAAGATGGTTGAGTTTAGCAAGTTCAAACTTTCCTTGATAATGTAATCTAAAAAGATGTCCAAGTTAGTAGATTCGCCTCATTTCTAAAGTAGTTTCTTTAGAAAACAAACCTTCATTGCCAAACTTTGTACTGTGTGAAATGAGCTAATTCGGTTCTAGGAATCACTTTACATTCTACGAAGATGGTTGAGTTTAGCAAGTTCAAACTTTCCTTGTTAATGTGCTCTAAAAAGATGTCCAAGTTAGTAGATTCGCCTCATTTGTAAAGTACTTTTTGAGAAAACAAACATCTTCATTGCCGAACATTGTACTGTGTGAAATAAGCTCATTCGGTTCTAGGAACCAGTTGCTTTCCTACAAAGAAGGTAGAGTGCAGCAAGTTCAAACTTTCCTTGTTAATGTAATCTGAAAAGTAGCACAACTTAGTAGATTGTCCTCATTTCTAAAGTTGTTTGTTTACAAAACAAACATCTTCATTACCAAACACTATACTATGTGAAATGAGCTAGTTCGGTTCTAGAAATCACTTGCTTTCCTACAAAGAAGGTTGAGTGCAGCAAGTTCAAACTTTCCCTTTTTTGTGTAATCTAACAAGATTTAAAAGTCACTGATTCACATCATTTCTAAAGTGGTTTCTTTATAAACAAACATCTTCAGTACTGAACACTGTACTGTGTGAAATAAGTCAATTCGGTTCTAGGAATCACTTTCCTTTCTACGAAGATGGTTGAGTGCAGCAAGTTCAAACTTTCCTTGGTAATATAATCTAAAAATATGGCCAAGTTAGTAGATTCGCCTCATTTGTAAAGTAGTTTGTTGAGAAAACAAACATCTTCATTGCCGAACATTGTACTGTGTGAAATAAGCTCATTCGGTTCTAGGAAACACTTACTTTCCTACAAAGAAGGTTGAGTGCAGCAAGTTCAAACTTTCCTTCTTAATGAAATCTGAAAAGATGCACAACTTAGTAGATTGGCCGCATTTCTAAGGTAGTTTGTTTAGAAAACAAGCATCTTCTTTTCCGAACACTGTACTATGTGAAATGACCAAGTTCAATTCTAGGAATCACTTGCTTTCCTACAAAGAATGTTGAGTGCAGCAAGTTCAAACTTTCCTAGTTTGTGTAATCTAACAAGATGTACAAGTTAGTGGATTCGCCTCATTTCTAAAGTAGTTTCTTTAGAAAAGAAACATCTTCAGTACCTAACACTGTACTGTGTGAAATAAGTGAATTCGCCTAGGAATCAGTTTAATTTCTACAAAGATGGTTGAGTGCAGCAAGTTCAAACTTTCCTTGTTAATGTAATCTAAAAAGATGGCCAAGTTAGTAGATTTTCCTCATTTGTAAAGTAGTTTGTTGAGAAAATTAACATCTTTATTGCCGAACATTGTACTGTGTGAAATAAGGTTGTTCGGTTCTAGGAATCACTTGCTTTCCTACAAAGATGGTTGAGTGCAGTAAGTTCAAACTTTCCTTGTCAATGTAATCTAAAAAGATGCACAACATAGTAGATTGGCCTCATTTCTAAAGTAGTTTCTTGAGAAAAACAAACATCTTCATCTGCCAACACTGTACTGTGTGAAATGAGTTAATTCGGTTCTAGGAATCAGTTTAATTCCTACAAAGATGGTTGAGTGCAGCAAGTTCAAACTTTCCTAGTTTGTGTAATCTAACAAGATGTACAAGTTAGTGGATTCGCCTCATTTCTAAATTAGTTTCTTGAGAAAACAAACATCTTCAATACGGAACACTGTACTGTGTGAAATAAGCTAATTCTGCTTTCTAGGAATCACTTGCTTTTCCTACAAAGAAGGTTGAGTGCAGCAAGTTCAAACTTTCCTAGTTAATGTAATCTAAAAAGATGTACAAGTTAGTAGATTCGCCTCATTTCTAAAGTAGTTTCTTTAGAAAACAAACATCTTCATTGCCAAACATTGTACTGTGTGAAATAAGCTAATTCGGTTCTAGGAATCACTTGCTTTTCTATGAAGAAGGTTGAGTGCAGCAAGTTCAAACTTTCCTTGTTAATGTAATCTAAAAAGATGTACAAGTTAGTAGATTCGCCTCATTTCTAAAGTAGTTTGTTGAGAAAACAAACATCTTCATTACTGAACATTGTACTGTGTGAAATAAGCTAATTCGGTTCTAGGAATCACTTGCTTTCCTACAAAGAAGGTTGAGTGCAGCAAGTTCAAACTTTCCTTGTTTGTGTAATCTAACAAGATGTACAAGTTAGTAGATTCGCCTCATTTCTAAAGTAGTTTCTTGAGAAAAACAAACATCTTCATTGCCAAACATTGTACTGTGTGAAATAAGCTAATTCACTTCTAGGTAGATTTTTCTAAAGTAGTTTCTTGAGAAAACAAACATCTTCATTGCCGAACATTGTACTGTGTGAAATAAGCTAATTCGTTCTAGGAATCACTTGCTTTCCTACAAAGAAGGTTGAGTGCAGCAAGTTCAAACTTTCCTAGTTTGTGTAATCTAACAAGATGTACAAGTTAGTAGATTCGCCTCATTTTCAAAGTAGTTTCTTGAGAAAACAAACATCTTCATTGCCAACATTGTACTGTGTGAAATAAGCTAATTGGTTCTAGGGAATCACTTGCTTTCCTACAAAGAAGGTTGAGTGCAGCAAGTTCAAACTTTCCTAGTTTGTGTAATCTAACAAGATGTACAAGTTAGTAGATTCGCCTCATTTCTAAAGTAGTTTCTTGAGAAAACAAACATCTTCATTGCCGAACATTGTACTGTGTGAAATAAGCTAATTGTTCTAGGAATCACTTGCTTTCCTACAAAGAAGGTTGAGTGCAGCAAGTTCAAACTTTCCTAGTTTGTGTAATCTAACAAGATGTACAAGTTAGTAGATTCGCCTCATTTCTAAAGTAGTTTCTTGAGAAAACAAACATCTTCATTGCCTAACATTGTACTGTGTGAAATAAGCTAATTGGTTCTAGGAATCACTTGCTTTCCTACAAAGAAGGTTGAGTGCAGCAAGTTCAAACTTTCCTAGTTTGTGTAATCTAACAAGATGTACAAGTTAGTAGATTCGCCTCATTTCTAAAGTAGTTTCTTGAGAAAACAAACATCTTCATTGCCAAACATTGTACTGTGTGAAATAAGCTAATTCGTGAGGAATCACTTGCTTTCCTACAAAGAAGGTTAGGTGAAACAGTTTAAGAACACTGGTTGAAAGAAGCAAGTTCAAACTTTCCTAGTTTGAGTAATCTAACAAGATGTACAAAAAGATAGTAGATTCGCCTCATTTGTAAAGTAGTTTGTTGAGAAAACAAACATCTTCATTGCCAACATTGTACTGTGTGAAATAAGCTAATTCGGTTCTAGGAATCAGTTGCTTTCCTACAAAGAAGGTTGAGTGCAGCAAGTTCAAACTTTCCTAGTTTGTGTAATCTAACAAGATGTACAAGTTAGTGGATTTGCCCCATTTCTAAATTAGTTTCTTTAGAAAACAAACATCTTCAGTGCCGAACACTGTACTGTGTGAAATAAGTTAATTCGGTTCTAGGAATCAGTTGCTTTCCTACAAAGATGGTTGAGTGCAGCAAGTTCAAACTTTCCTTGTTAATGTAATCTAAAAAGATGGCCAAGTTAGAAGATTCTCCTCATTTGTAAAGTAGTTTGTTGAGAAAACAAACATCTTCATTGCCGAACATTGTACTGTGTGAAATAAGCTCATTCAGTTCTAGGAATCACTTGCTTTCCTACAAAGAAGGTTGAGTGCAGCAAGTTCAAACTTTCCTTGTTTGTGTAATCTAAAAAGATGCACAACTTAGTAGATTGGCCTCCTTTTCTAAAGTAGTTTCTTTAGAAAACAAACATCTTCAGTACCAACACTGTACAGTGTGAAATAAGTTAATTCGGTTCTAGGGAATCACTTTAATTTCTACGAAGAAGGTGGAGTGCAGCAAGTTCAAACTTTCCTTGTTAATGTAATCTAAAAAGATGGCCAAGTTAGAAGATTGGCCTCATTTGTAAAGTACTTTGTTTGGAAAACAAACATCTTCATTGCCGCACACTGTACTGTGTGAAATAAGCTCATTCTGTTCTAGGAATCAGTTGCTTTCCTACAAAGCAGGGTGAGTGCAACAAGTTCAAACTTTCCTTGTTAATGTAATCTAAAAACATGCACAACTTAGTAGATTGGCCTCATTTCTAAAGTAGTTTGTTTAGAAAACAAACATCTTCATTACCGAACACTGTGCTATGTGAAATAAGCTAGTTCGGTTCTAGGAATCACTTGCTTTCCTACGAAGAAGGATGAGTGCAGCAAGTTCAAACGTTCCTCGTTTGTGTAATCTAACAAGATGTACAAGTTAGTGGATTTGTGTCCTTTCTAAAGTGGTTTCTTTAGAAAACAAACATCTTCAGTACTGAACACTGTACTGTGTGAAATAAGTTAATTCGGTTCTAGGAATCAGTTTCCTTTCCACGAAGATGGTTGAGTGCAGCAAGATCAAACTTTCGTTGTAAATGTAATCTAAAAAGATGGCCAAGTTAGCAGAGTCACCTCATTTGTAAAATAGTTTGTTGAGAAAAAAAACATCTTCATTGCCGAACATTGTACTGGGTGAAATGAGCTCATTCGATTCTAGGAATCACTTGCTTTCCTACAAAGAAGGTTGAGTGCAGCAAGTTCAAACTTTCCTTGTTAATGGAATCTAAAAAGATGCACAACTTAGTAGATTGGCCTCATTTCTAAAGTAGTTTGTTTACAAAACAAACATCTTCATTACCGAAGACTATACTATGTGAAATGAGCTAGTTCGGTTCTAGGAATCACTTGCTTTCCTACGAAGGAGGTTGAGTGCAGCAGTTCAAACTTTCCTAGTTTGTGTAGTCTAACAAGATGTACAAGTTAGTGGATTCACCTCATTTCTAAAATAGTTTCTTTAGAAAAGAAACATCTTCAGTATCAAACACTGTACTGTGTGAAATAAGTGGATTCGCTTCTAAGAATCAGTTTAATTTCTACGAAGATGGTTGAGTGCAGCAAGTTCAAACTTTCCTTGTTAATGTAATGTAAAAGATGGCCAAGTTAGTAGATTCGCCCCATTTGTAAAGTAGTTTGTTGAGAAAATTAACATCTTTATTGCCGAACATTGTACTGTGTGAAATAAGCTCATTCGGTACTAGGAATCACTTGCTTTCCTACAAAGAAGGTTGAGTGCAGCAAGTTCAAACTTTCCTTGTTAATGGAATCTAAAAAGATGCACAACTTAGTAGATTGGCCTCATTTCTAAAGTTGTTTCTTTAGAAAAGATACATCTTCAGTATCGAACACTGTACTGTGTGAAATAAGTTAATTCTGTTCTAGGAATCAGTTTCCTTTCTACGAAGATGGTTGAGTTTAGCAAGTTCAAACTTTCCTTGTTAATATAATCTAAAAAGATGTCCAAGTTAGTAGATTCGCCTCATTTCTAAAGTAGTTTGTTTAGAAAACAAACCTAAATTGCCAAACTTTGTACTGTGTGAAATTAACATCTTCATTGTCGAACATTGTACTGTGTGTAAAAAGCTAATTCGGTTCTAGAATTCAGTTGCTTTCCTACAAAGAACGTTGAGTGCAGCCAGTTCAAACTTTCCTTGTTAATGTAATCTAAAAAGATGCACAACTTAGTAGATTGGCCTCATTTCTAAAGTAGTTTCTTTAGAAAAGAAACATCTTCAGTACCGAACACTGTACTGTGTGCAATAAGTTAATTCGCTTATAGGAATCAGTTTAACTTCTACGAAGAAGGTTGAGTGAAGCAAGTTCAAACTTTCCTAGTTTGTGTAATCTAACAAGATGTACAAGTTAGTGCATTCGCCTCATTTCTAAAGTAGTTTCTTTAGAAAAGAAACATCTTCAGTAACGAACACTGTACTGTGTGAAATAAGGTAATTCGCTTCTAGGAATCACTTGCTTTCCTATGAAGAAGGTTGAGTGCAGCAAGTTCAAACTTTCCTTGTTAATGTAATCTACAAAGATGCACAACTTAGTAGATTGGCCTCATTCCTAAAGTAGTGTATTTAGAAAACAAACATCTTCAGTACCAACACTGTACAGTGTGAAATAAGTTACTTCCTTCTAGGAATCAGTTTAATTTCTCTATGAAGAAGGTTGAGTGCAGCAAGTTCAAACTTTCCTTGTTAATGTTATCTAAAAAGATGGCCAAGTTAGAAGATTGGCCTCATTTGTAAAGTACTTTGTTGAGAAAACAAACATCTTCATTGCCGAACATTTTACTGTGTGAAATAAGCTCATTCGGTTCTAGGAATCAGTTGCTTTCCTACAAAGAAGGTTGAGTGCAGCAAGTTCAAACTTTCCTTGTTAATGTAATCTAAAAAGATGGCCAAGTTAGAAGATTCGCCTCATTTGGAAAGTACTTTGTTAATTAAAAAAAACATCTTAATTGCCGAACACTGTACTGTGAGAAATAACCTCTTTCGGTTCTAGGAATCAGTTGCTTTCCTACAAAGAAGGTTGAGTGCAGCAAGTTCAAACTTTCCTTGTTAATGTAATCTAAAAAGATGCACAACTTAGTAGATTGGCCTCATTTCTAAAGTACTTTGTTTAGAAAACAAACATCTTCATTACCGAACACTGTACTATGTGAAATAAGCTAGTTCCGTTCTAGGAATCACTTGCTTTCCTATGAAGAAGGTTGAGTCCAGCAAGTTCAACTTTCCTACTTTGTGTAATCTAACAATATGTACAAGTTAGTGGATTCGCCTCCTTTCTAATGTAGTTTCTTTAGAAAAGAAACATCTTCAGTACCGAACACTGTACTGTGTGAAGTAAGTGAATTAAACTTCTAGGAATCAGTTCAATTTCTACGAAGATGGTTGAATGCAGCAAGTTCAAACTTTCCTTGTTAATGTAATCTAAAAATATGGCCAAGTTAGTAGATTCGCCTCATTTGTAAAGTAGTTTGTTGAGAAAACAAACATCTTCATTGCCAAACATTGTACTGTGTGAAATAAGCTCATTCGGTTTTTATCTGTTGTTTTCCTATAAAGAAGGTTGAGTGCAGCAAGTTCAAACTTTCCTTGTTAATGTAATCTGAAAAGATGCACAACTTAGTAGATTGGCCTCATTTATAAGTAGTTTGTTTACAAAACAAACATCTTCATTACCGAACACTATACTATGTGAAATGAGCTAGTTCGGTTCTAGGAATCACTTGCTTTCCTACGAAGAAGGTTGAGTGCAGCAAGTTCAAACTTCCCTTGTTAATGTAATCTGAAAAGATGCACAACTTAGTAGATTGGCCTCATTTCTAAAGTAGTTTGTTTGCAAAACACACATCTTCATTACCGAACACTATACTATGTGAAATGAGCTAGTTCGGTTCTAGGAATCACTTGCTTTCCTACGAAGAAGGATGAGTGCAGCAAGTTCAAACTTTCCTCGTTTGTGTAATCTAACAAGATGTACAAGTTAGTGGATTCGCTTCGTTTCTAAAGTGGTTTCTTTAGAAAACAAACATCTTCAGTCCTGAACACAGTACTGTGTGAAATAACTTAATTCGGTTCTAGGAATCAGTTTCCTTTCTATAAAGATGGTTGAGTGCAGCAAGTTCAAACTTTCCTTGTTAATGTAATCAAAAAAGATGGCCAAGTTAGCAGAGTCACCTCATTTGTAAAATAGTGTGTTGAGAAAACAAACATCTTCATTGCCGAACATTGTACTGTGTGAAATAAGCTCATTCGGTTCTGGGAATCACTTGCTTTCCTACAAAGAAGGTTGAGTGCAGCAAGTTCAAACTTACCTTTTAATGTAATCTAAAAAGATGCACAACTTAGTAGATTGGCCTCATTTCTAAAGTAGTTTCTTTAGAAAAGAAATATCTTCAATACCGAACACTGTACTTTGTGAAATAAGTTAATTCCTTCTGGGAATCAGTTTAATTTCTACGAAGAAGGCTGAGTGCAGCAAGTTCAAACTTTCCTTGTTAATGTAATCTAAAAAGATAGCCAAGTTAGTAGATTCGCCTCATTTGTAAATAAGTTTGTTTAGAAAACAAACATCTTCATTGCCGAACATTGTACTGTGTGAAATAAACTCATTTGGTTCTAGGAATCAGTTGCTTTCCTACAAAGAAGGTTGAGTTTAGCAAGTTCAAACTTTCCTTGTTAATGTGCTGTAAAAATATGTCCAAGTTAGTAGATTTGCGTCATTGTAAAGTAGTTTGTTGAGAAAACAAACATCTTCATTGCCGAATATTTTACTGTGTGAAAAAAGCTAAATTAGTTCTAGAATTCAGTTGCTTTTCTACAAAGAAGGTTGAGTGCAGCTAGTTGAAACTATCCTTGTTAATGTAATCTAAAAAGATGCACAACTTAGCAGATTGGCCTCATTTCTAAAGTAGTTTCTTTAGAAAAGAAACATCTTCAGTACCGAATACTGTACTGTGTGAAATAAGTTAATTCGCTTCTAGGAATCAGTTTAATTTCTATGAAGACGGTTGAGTGCAGCAAGTTCAAACTGTCCTTGTTAATGTAATCTAAAAAGATGGCCAAGTTAGTAGATTTGCATCATTTGTAAAGTAGTTTATTGAGAAAATTAACATCTTTATTGGCGAACATTGTACTGTGTGAAATAAGCTCATTCGGTTCTAGGAATCAGTTGCTTTCCTATAAAGAAGGTTGAGTGCAGAAAGTTCAAACTTTCCTTGTTAATGTAATCTGAAAAGATGCACAACTTAGTAGATTGGCCTCATTTCTAAAGTAGTTTGTTTACAAAACAAACATCTTCATTTCCGAACACTATACTATGTGAAATGAGCCATTTCGGTTCTAGGAATCACTTGCTTTCCTACGAAGAAGGTTGAGTGCAGCAAGTTCAAACTTTCCTAGTTTGTGTAATCTAACAAGATGTACAATTTAGTGCATTCGCCTCATTTCTAAAGTACTTGCTTTAGAAAAGAAACATCTTCAGTACTGAACACTGTATTGTGTGAAATAAGGTAAATCGGTTCTAGGATTCAGTTTAATTTCTAAGAAGATGGTTGAGTGCAGCAAGTTCAAACTTTCCTTGTTAATGTAATCTAAAAAGATGGCCAAGTTAGCAGGGTCACCTCATTTGTAAAGTAGTTTGTTGAGAAAATTAACATGTTTATTGCCGAACATTGTGCTGTGTGAAATAAGCTCATTCGGTTCTAGGAATCACTTGCTTTCCTAAAAAGAAGGTTGAGGGCAGCAAGTTCAAACTTTCCTTGTTGATGTAATCTTAAAAGATGCACAAGTGAGTAGATTGGCCTCATTTCTAAAGTAGTTTCTTTAGAAAAGAAACATCTTCAGTACCGAACACTGTCCTGTGTGAAATAAGTTAATTCACTTCCAGGAATAAGTTTAATTTCTACAAAGAAGGTTGAGTGCAGCAAGTTCAAACTTTCCTTGTTAATGTAATCTAAAAAGATGCACAACTTAGTAGATTGGCCTCATTTTAAAGTCGTTTCTTTAGAAAAGAAACGTCTTCAGTACCGAACACTGTACTGTGTGAAATAAGTTAATTCGCCCCAGGAATCAGTTTAATTTCTGTGAAGAAGGTTGAGTGCAGCAAGTTAAAACTTTCCTTGTTAATGTAATCTAAAAAGATGGCCATATTAGCAGAGTCACCTCATTTGTAAAATAGTTTGTTGAGAAAATTAACATCTTTATAGCTGAACATGGTACTGTGTAAAATAAGCTCATTTAGTTCTAGGAATCACTTGCTTTCCTACAAAGGAGGTTGAGTGCAGCAAGTTCAAACTTCCCTTGTTAATGAAATCTAAAAAAATGCACAACGTAGTAGATTGACCTCATTTCTAAAGTAGTTTGTTTACAAAACAAACATCTTCATTACCGAACACTATACTATGTGAAATGAGCTACTTCGGTTCTAGGAATCACTTGCTTTCCTACGAAGAAGGTTGAGTGCTGCAAGTTCAAACTTTCCTCGTTTGTGTAATCTAACAAGATTTACAAGTTAGTGGATTCACGTCATTTCTAAAGTGGTTTCCTTATAAAACAAACATCTTCAGTAGTGAACACTGTACTGTGTGAAATAAGTTAATTTGGTTCTAGGAATCAGTTTCCTTTCTGCGAAGATGGTTGAGTGCAGCAAGTTCAAACTTTCCTTGTTAATGTAATCTAAAAAGATGGCCAAGTTAGCAGAGTCACCTCATTTGTAAAGTAGTTTGTTGAGAAAATTAACATCTTTGTTGCCGAACATTGTACTGTTTGAAATAAGCTCATTGGGTTCTAGGAATCACTTGCTTTCCTACAAAGAAGGTTGAGTGCAGCAAGTTCAAACTTTCCTTGTTAATGTAATCTTAAAAGATGCACAACTTAGTAGATTGGCCTCATTTCTAAAGTAGTTTCTTTAGAAAAGAAACATCTTCAGTACCGAACACTGTACTGTGTGAAATAAGTTAATTCGCTTCTAGGAATCAGTTTAATTTCTACGAAGAAGGTTGAGTGCAGCAAGTTCAAACTTTCCTTGTTAATGTAATCTAAAAAGATGGCCAAGTTAGAAGATTCGCCTCCTTGGTAAAGTACTTTGTTGAGAAAACAAACATCCTCATTGCCAAACATTGTACTGTGTGAAATAAGCTCATTCGGTTCGAGGAATCAGTTGCTTTCTACAAAGAAGGTTGAGTGCAGCAAGTTCAAACTTTCGTTGTTAATGTAATCTAAAAAGATGGCCAAGTTAGAAGATTCGCATCATTTGTAAAGTACTTTGTTGAGAAAACCAACACCTTCATTGCCGAACATTGTACTGTGTGAAATAAGCTCATTCGGTTCTAGGAATCAGTTGCTTTCCTACAAAGAAGGTTGAGTGCAGCAAGTTCAAACTTTCCTTGTTAATGTCGTCTAAAAAGATGCACAACTTAGTAGATTGGCCTCATTTCTAAAGTAGTTTGTTTAGAAAACAAACATCTTCAGTACCAAACACTGTACTGTGTGAAATAAGTTAATTCACTTCAAGGAATCAGTTTAATTTCTACGAAGATGGTTGAGTTTAGCAAGGTCATACTTTTCTTGTTAATGTGCTCTAAAAAGATGTCCAAGTTAGTAGATTTGCCTCATTGGTAAAGTAGTTTGTTGAGAAAACAAACATCTTCATTGCCGAACATTTTACTGTGTTAAAAAAGCTAATTTAGTTCTAGAATTCAGTTGCTTTCCTACAAAGAAGGTTGAGTGCAGCCAGTTCAAACTTTCCTTGTTAAGGTAATCTAAAAAGATGCAAACCTCAGTAGATTGGCCTCATTTCTATAGTAGTTTCTTTAGAAAAGTAACATCTTCAGTACCGAACACTTTACTGTGTGAAATAAGTTAATTCGCTTCTAGGAATCAGTTTAATTTCTACGAAGAAGGTTGAGTGCAGCAAGTTCAACCTTTCCTTGTTAATGTAATCTAAAAAGATGCACAACTTAGTAGATTGGCCTCATTTCTAAAGTAGTTTGTATACAAAACAAACATCTTCATTACCGAACACTATACTATGTGAAATGAGCTAGTTCGGTTCTAGGAATCACTTGCATTCCTATGAAGAAGGTTGAGTGCAGCAAGTTCAAACTTTCCTCGTTTGTGTAATCTAACAAGATTTACAAGTTAGTGGATTTGCGTCATTTCTAAAGTGGTGTCCTTATAAAACAAACATCTTCAGTACTGAACACTGTACTGTGTGAAATAACTTAATTCGGTTCTAGGAATCAGTTTCCTTTCTACGAAGATGGTTGAGTGCAGCAACTTCAAACTTTCCTTGTTAATGTAATCTAAAAATATGGCCGAGTTAGCAGAGTCACCTCATTTGTAAAGTACTTTGTTGAGAAAAATTAACATCTTTATTGCCAACATTGTACTGTGTGAAATAAGCTCATTCGGTTCTAGGAATCACTTCCTTTCCTACAAAGAAGGTTGAGTGCAGCAAGTTCAAACTTTCCTTGTTAATGTAATCTTAAAAGATATACAACTTAGTAGATTGGCCTCATTTCTAAAGTAGTTTCTTTAGAAAAGAAACATCTTCAGTACCAAACACTGTACTGTGTGAAATAACTTAATTCGCTTCCAGGAATCAGTTTAATTTCTACGAAGAAGGTTGAGTGCAGCAAGTTCAAACTTTCCTTGTTAATGTAATCTAAAAGATGGCCAAATTAGAAGATTCGACTCATTTGAAAGTACTTTGTTGAGATAACAAACATCTTCATTGCCGAACATTGTACTGTGTGAAATAAGCTCATTCGGTTTTTGGAATCACTTGCTTTCCTACAAAGAAGGTTGAGTGCAGGAAGTTCAAACTTTCCTTTTTAATGTAATCTACAAAGATGTCCAAGTTTGTAGATTTGCCTCATTGGTAAAGTAGTTTGTTGAGAAAAAACAAACGTCTTTATTGCCGAACATTGTACTGTGTAAAAGCTAATGCGGTTCTAGAATTCAGTTGCTTTCCAACAAAGAAGGTTGAGTGCAGCCAGTTCAAAATTACCTTGATAATGTAATCTAAAAAGAAGCACAACGTAGTAGATTGGCCTCATTTCTAAAGTAGTTTCTTTAGAAAAGAAACATATTCAGTACCAAACACTGTACTGTGTGAAATAAGTTAATTCGCTTCCAGGAATCAGTTTAATTTATACGAAGAAGGTTGAGTGCAGCAAGTTCAAACTTTCCTAGTTTGTGTAATCTAACAAGATGTACCAGTTAGTGCATTCGCCTCATTTCTAAAGTAGTTTCTTTAGAAAAGAAACATCTTCAGTACCGAACATGTACTGTGTGAAATAAGGTAATTCGGTTTCAGGGTTCAGTTTAATTTCTACGAAGATGGTTGAGTGCAGCAAGTTCAAGCTTTCCTTGTTAATGTAATCTAAAAAGATGCACAACTTAGTAGATTGGCATCATTTCTAAATTAGTTTGTTTACAAAACAAACATCTTCATTACCGAACACTATACTAAGTGAAATGAGCTAATTTGGTTTTAGGAATCACTTGCTTTTCTATGAACAAGGTTGAGTGCAGCAAGTTCAAACTTTCCTCGTTTGTGTAATTTCACAAGATGTACAAGTTAGTCTATTCGCGTTGTTTCTATAGTGGTGTCTTTAGAAAACAAACCTCTTCAGTACTGAACACTGTACTGTGTGAAATAAGTTAATTCGGATCTAGGAATCAGTTTAATTTCTCCAAGATGGTTGAGTGCAGCAAGTTCAAACTTTCCTTGTTAATGTAATCTAAAAAGATGGCCATGTTAGCAGAGTCACCTCATTGGTAAAATAGTTTGTTGAGAAAATTAACGTCTTTAATGCCAAACATTGTACTGTGTGAAATAAGCTCTTTCGGTTCTAGGTATCACTTGCTTTCCTAAAAAGAAGGTTGAGTGCAGCAAGTTCAAACTTTCCTTGTTAATGGAATCTAAAAAGATGCACAACTTAGTAGATTGGCCTCATTTCTAAAGTACTTTCTTTATAAAAGAAACATCATCAGTACCGAACACTGTGCTGTGTGAAATGAGTTAATTTGCTTCTAGGAATCAGTTTAATTTCTACGAAGATGGTTGAGTGCAGCAAGTTCAAACTTTCCTAGTTTGTGTAATCTAACAAGATGTACAAGTTACAGGATTCTCGTCATTTCTAAATTAGTTTCTTTAGAAAACAAACATCTTCAGTACCGAACAGTGTACTGTGTGAAATAAGTTAATTCAGTTCTAGGAATCAGTTTCCTTTCTTCGAAGATGGTTGAGTTTAGCAAGTTCAAACTTTCCTTGTTAATGTAATCTAAAAAGATGTCCAAGTTAGTAGATTCACCTCATTTCTAAAGTCGTTTCTTTAGAAAACAAACTTAAATTTCCAAACTTTGTACTGTTTGAAATGAGCTAATTCGGTTCAAGGAATCGGTTTACTTTCTAAGAAGATGGTTGAGTTTAGAAAGTTCAAACTTTCCTTGTTAATGTAATCTAAAAAGATGTCCAAGTTAGTAGATTCGTCATTTCTAAAGTCGTTTCTTTAGAAAACAAACTTAAATTTCCAAACTTTGTACTGTTTGAAATGAGCTAACGGTTCAAGGAATCGGTTTTACTTTCTACGAAGATGGTTGAGTTTAGAAAGTTCAAACTTTCCTTGTTAATGTGCTCTAAAAGATGTCCAAGTTACTAGATTTGCCTCATTGTTAAAGTAGTTTGTTGAGAAAACAAACATTGCCGAACATTGTACTGTGTGTAAAAAGCTAATTCGGTTGTAGAATTCAGTTGCTTTCCTACCAAGAAGGTTGATTGCAGCCAGTTCAAACTTTCCTTGTTAATGTAATCTGCAAAGATGGCCAAGTTAGTAGACTAACCTCATTTGTAAAGTAGTTTGTTGAGAAAACAAACATCTTCATTTCCGAACATTGTACTGTGTGAAAAAAGCTAAATCGGATATAGAATTCAGTTGCTATCCTACAAAGACGTGAGTGCAGCAAGTTCAAACATTCCTTGTTAATGTATTCTAAAAAGATGCACAACTTAGTGGATTCGCCTCATTTCTAAATTAATTTCTTTGGAAAAGAAACATCTTCAGTACGGAACACTGTACTGTGTGAAATGTTAATTCGCTTCTAGGAATCAATTTAATTTCTAGGAATATGGTTGAGTCCAGCAAGTTCAAACTTTCCTTCTTAATGTAATCTATAAAGATGGCCAAGTTAGAAGATTCACCTCATTTGTAAAGTACGTTGTTGAGAAAACAAACATCTTCATTGCCAAACATTGTACTGTGTGAAATAATCTCATTCGGTTCTAGGAATCAGTTGCTTTCCTACAAAGAAGGTTGAGTGCAGCAAGTTCAATCTTTCCTTGTTAATGTAACCTAAAAAGATGCACAACTTAGTAGATTGGCCTCATTTCTAAAGTAGTGTGTTTAGAAAACAAACATCTTCATTAACGAACACTGTACTATGTGAAATAAGCTAGTTCTTTTCTAGGAATCACTTGCTTTCCTACTAAGAAGGTTGAGTGCAGCAAGTTCAAACTTTCCTAGCTTGTGTAATCTGACAAGATGTACAAGTTAGGGGATTCGCGTCACGTCTAAATTAGTTTCTTTAGAAAACAAATATCTTCAGTACCGAACACTGTACTGTGTGAAATAAGTGAATTCGCTTCTAGGAATCAGTTTAATTTATACAAAGAAGGTTGAGTGCAGCAAGTTCAAATTTTGCTAGTTTTTGTAATCTAACAAGATGTACAAGTTAGTTGATTCGCCTCATTTCTAACGTAGTTCGTTTAGAAAAGAAACATCTTCAGTACCAAAGACTGTACTGTGTGAAATAAGTTAATTCGCTTCTAGGATTCTGTTTAATTTCTACGAAGATGGTTGAGTTAGGAAGTTCAAACTTTCCTTGTTAATGTAATCTAAAAAGATGGCCAAGTTTGTAGATTTGCCTCATTGGTAAAGTAGTTCGTTGAGAAAACAAACATCTTCATTACCGAACACTGTACTATGTGAAATGAGCTAGTTCGGTTCTAGGAATCACTTGCTTTCCTAGGAAGAAGGTTGACTGCATCAAGTTCAAGCTTTCCTAGTATGTGTAATTAAACAAGATGTATAAGTTAGGGGATTCGTGTCATTTATAAAGTGGTTCCTTTAGAAAACAAACATCTTCAGTACTGAACACTGTACTGTGTTAAATAAGTTAATTCGGTTCTAGGAATCACTTTCCTTTCAACGAAGACGGTTGAGTGCAGCAAGTTCAAACTTTCCTTGTTAATGTAATCTAAAAAGATGGCCAAGTTAGCAGATTCACCTCATTTGTAAAGAAGTTTGTTGAAAAAATTAAAATCTTCATTGCCGAACATTGTACTGTGTTAAATAAGCTTATTCTGTTCTAGGAATCAGTTTACTTTCTATGAATATGGTTGAGTTTAGCAAGTTCAAACTTTCCTTGTTAATGTAATCTAAAAAGATGTCCAAGTTAGTAGATTTTCCTCATTCGTAAAGTAGTTTGTTGAGAAAACAAACATCTTCATGGCCGAACATTGTACTGTGTGTAAAAAGCTAATTCGGTTCTAGAATTCAGTTGCTTTCCTACAAAGACGATTGAGTGCAGAAAGTTCAAACTTTCCTTGTTAATGTAATCTAAAAAGATGCACAACTTAGTAGATTGGCCTCATTTCTAAAGTAGTTTCTTTAGAAAAGAAACCGCTTCAGTACCGAACACTGTACTGTGTGAAATAAGTTATTTCGCTTCAAGGAATCAGTTTAATTTCTACGAAGAAGGTTGAGTGCAGCAAATTCAAACTTTCCTAGTTTGTGTAATCTAACAAGATGTACAAGTTAATGGATTCACCTCATTTCTAAAGTAGTTTCTTTAGAAAAGAAATATCTTCAGTACCGAACACTGTACTGTGTGAAATAAGTTCAAGCTCATTCAGTTCTAGAATTCAGGTGCTTTCCTACAAAGACCGTTTATTGCAGCAAGTTCAAACTCTCCTTGTTAATGTAATCTAAAAAGATGTCCAACTTAGTAGATTCGCCTCATTTCTAAAGCAGTGTCTTTAGAAAACAAACTTCATTGGCGAACATTGTACTGTGTGAAATGAGCTAATTCGGTTCTAGGAATGAGTTTACTTTCTACGACGATGGCTGAGTTTAGCAAGTTCAAACTTTACTTTTTAATGTAATCTAAAAAGATGCACAAATTAGTGGATTCGCCTCATTTCAAAATAATTTCTTTAGAAAAGAAACATCTTCAGTACCGAACACTGTACTGTGTGAAATGAATTAATTCGCTTCTAGGAATCCGTTTAATTTCTAAGAAGATTGTTGAGTGCAGCAAGTTCAATTTCCTTGTTCATGTAATTTGCAAAGATGGCCAAGTTAGTAGATTCACCTCATTTGTAAAGTAGCTTGTTGAGAAAACAAACATCTTCATTGACGAACATTGTACTGTGTGAAAAAAGCTAATTCTGATCTAGAATTCATTTGCTTTCCTACAAAGACAGTTGAGTGCAGCAAGTTCAAAAATTCCTTGTTAATGTATTCTAAAAAGATGCACAACTTAGTGGATTCGCCTCATTTCTAAAGTAATTTCTTTAGAAAAGAAACATCTTCAGTACCGAACACTGTACTGTGTGAAATACGTTAATTCGCTTCTAGGAATCCGTTTAATTTCTAAGAAGATTGTTGAGTGCAGCAAGTTCAATTTCCTTGTTCATGTAATTTGCAAAGATGGCCAAGTTAGTAGATTCACCTCATTTGTAAAGTAGTTTGTTGAGGAAACAAACATCTTCATTGCCGAACATTGTACTGTGTGAATAAAGCTAAATCGGATGTAGAATTCAGTTGCTTTCCTACAAAGATGGTTGAGTGCAGCAAGTTCAAACATTCCTTGTTAATGTATTCTAAAAAGATGCACAACTTAGGGGATTCGCCTCATTTCTAAAGTAATTCTTTAGAAAAGAAACATCTTCAGTACCGAACACTGTACTGTGTGAAATAAGTTAATTGGGATCTAGGAATCAGTTTCCTTTCTACGAAGATGGTTGAGTTTAGCAAGTTCAAACTTTCCTTGTTAATGTAATCTAAAAAGATGTCCAAGCCAGTAGATTTGCCTCATTTCTAAAGTAGGTTTTCTAGAAAACAAACCTTCATTGCCAAACATTGTACTGTGTGAAATGAGCTAATTCGGTTCTAGCAATCAGGTTACTTTCTCTACGAAGATGGTTGAGTTTAGCAAGTTCAAACTTTCCTTGTTAATGTAATCTAAAAAAGATGTCCAAGTTAGTAGATTGCCCTCATTTCTAAAGTAGTTTCTTTAGAAAACAAACGTTCATTGCCAATCATTGTACTGTGTGAAATAAGCTAATTCGGTTGTAGGAATTAGTTTACTTTCTACGAAGATGGTTGAGTTTAGCAAGTTGAAAATTTCCTTGTAAATGTAATCTAAAAAGATGTCCAAGTTAGTAGATTAGTAGATTTGCCTCATTGGTAAAGTAGTCTGTTGAGAAAACAAACATCTTCATTGCCAAACATTGTACTGTGTGAAAAAAGCTAATTTATTTCTAGAAATCAGTTGCTTTCGTACAATGACGGTTTAGTGCAGCAAGTTCAAACTTTCCTTGTTAATATAATCTAAAAACATGCACAACGTATTAGATTGGCCTCATTTCTAAAGTAGTTTCTTTAGAAAAGAAACATCTTCAGTACCGAACACTGAACTGTGTGAAATAAGTTAATTCACTTCTAGGAATCAGTTTAATTACTACGAAGAAGGTTGAGTACAGCAAGTTCAAATTTTCCTAGTTTGTGTAATCTAACAAGATATACAAGTTAGTGGATTCGCCTCATTTCTAATGTAGTTCCTTTAGAAAAGAAACATCTTCAGTACCAAACACCGTACTGTGTGAAATAAGTTAATTTGCTTCTAGGAATCAGTTTAATTTCTATGAAGATGGTTGAGGGCAGCAAGTTCAAACTTTCCTTGTTAATGTAATCTAAAAAGATGGCCAAGTTAGAAGATTCGCCTCATTTGTAAAGTACTTTGTTGAGAAAACAAACATCTTCATTGCCGAACATTGTCCTGTGTGAAATAAGCTCATTCGTTTCTAGGAATCAGTTGCTTTCCTACAAAGAATGTTGAGTGCAGCAAGTTCAAACTTTCCTTGTTAATGTAATCTAAAAAAGATGTCCAAGTTAGTTGATTTGCCTCATTTGTAAACTAGTTTATTGAGAGAACAAACATCTTCATTGCCGAACATTGTACTTTGTGAAAAAAGGTAATTCGGATCTAGAATTCAGTTGCTTTCCTATAAAGACGGTTGAGTGCAGCAAGTTCAAACACTCCTTGTTAATGTAATCTCAAAAGATGCACAACTTAGTGGATTTGCCTCATTTCTAAAGTAATTTCTTTAGAAAAGAAACATCTTCAGTACCGAACACTGTACTGTGTGAAATAAGTTAATTCGCTTCTAGGAATCAGTTTAATTTCTACGAAGATGGTTGAGTGCAGCCAGTTCAAACTTTCCTTGTTAATGTAATCTGCAAAGATGGCCAAGTTAGTATATTCACCTCATTTGTAAAGTAGTTTGTTGAGAAAACAAACATCTTCATTGCCGAACATTGTACAGTGTGAAAAAAGGTAATTCGGATATAGAATTCAGTTGCTTTCCTACAAAGACGGTTGAGTGCAGCAAGTTCAAAAATTCCTTTTTAATGTATTCTAAAAAGATGCACAACTTAGTGCATTCGCCTCATTTCTAAAGTAATTTCTTTAGAAAAGAAACATCTTCAGTACCGAAAATTGTACTGTGTTAAATAAGTTAATTCGGTTCCAGGAATCAGTTTCCTTTCTATGAAGATGGTTGAGTTTAGCAAGTTCAAACTTTCCTTGTTAATGTAATCTAAAAAGATGTCCAAGTTAGTAGATTCGCCTCATTTCTAAAGTAGTTTCTTTAGAAAAAAAACCTTTATTGCCAAACATTGTGCTGTGTGAAATAAGCTTATTCGGTTCTAGGAATCACTTTAATTTCTACGAAGATGGTTGAGTTTAGCAAGTTCAAACTTTCCTTGTTAATGTAATCTAAAAAGATATCCAAGTTAGTAGATTTGCCTCATTGGTAAAGTAGTTTGTTGAGAAAACAAACATCTTCATTGCGGAACATTGTACTGTGTGTAAAAAGCTAATTCGGTTCTAGAATTCAGTTGCTTTCCTACAAAGACGGTTGAGTGCAGAAAGTTCAAACTTTCCGTGTTAATGTAATCTAAAAAGATGCAAAACTTCGCAGATTGGCCTCATTTCTAAAGTAGTTTCTTTATTAAAGGAACATCTTCAGTACCGAACACTGTACTGTGTGAAGTAAGTTATTTCGCTTCTAGGAATCACTTTAATTTCTACAAAGAAGGTTGAGTGCAGCAAGTTCAAACTTTCCTTGTTAATGTAATCTAAAAAGATGGCCAAGTTAGAAGATTCGCCTGATTTGTAAAGTACTTTGTTGAGAAAACAAACATCTTCATTGCTGAACATTGTACTGTGTGAAATAAGCTCATTCGGTTCTAGGAATCACTTGCTTTCCTACAAAGAAGGTTGAGTGCAGCAAGTACAAACTTTCCTTGTTAATGTAATCTAAAAATATTCACAACTTAGTAAATTGGCCTCATTTCTAAAGTAGATTCTTTATTAAAGGAACATCTTCAGTACCGAACACTGTACTGTGTGAAATAAGTTAATTCGCTTCTAAGAATAAGTTTATTTTCTACAAAGAAGGTTGAGTGCAGCAGGTTGAGTAGCAGGTTGGTGCAGAAGGTTGAGTGCAGCAAGTTCAAACTTTCCTAGTGTGTGTAATCTAAGAAGATGGCCAAGTTAGCAGATTCACCTCATTGGTAAAATAGTTTGTTGAGAAAATTAACATCTTTATTGCCAAACATTGTACTGTGTGAAATAAGCTCATTCGGTTCTAGGAATCACTTGCTTAAATACAAAGAAGGTTGAGTGCAGCAAGTTCAAACTTTCCTTGTTAATGTAATCTAAAAAGATGCACAACTTAGTAGATTGGCCTCATTTCTAAAGTAGTTTCTTTAGAAAAGAAACATCTTCAGTACCGAACACTGTACAGTGTGAAATAAGTTAATTCGCTTGTAGGAATCGTTTTAATTTCTACGAAGAAGGTTGAGTGCAGCAACTTCAAACTTTCCTTGTTAATGTAATCCTAAAAGATGCACAACTTAGTAGATTGGCCTCATTTCTAAAGTAGTTTGTTTAAAAAACAAACATCTTCATTAACGAAGACTATACTATGTGAAATGAGCTAGTTCGGTTCTAGGAATCACTTGCTTTCCTTCGAAGAAGGTTGAGTGCAGCAAGTTCAAACATTCCTCGTTTGTGTAATCCAACAAGAAGTACAAGTTAGTGGATTTGCGTCATTTCTAAAGTGGTTTCTTTAGAAAACAAACATCTTCAGTACTCAACACTGTACTGTGTGAAATAAGTTAATTCGGTTCTAGGAATCAGTTTCCTTTGTACGAAGATGGTTGACTGCAGCAAGTTCAAACTTTCCTTGTTAATGTAATCAAAAAGATGGCCAAGTTTGTAGATTCGCCTCATTTGTAAAGTAGTTTGTTGAGAAAACAAACAACTTCATTGCCAAGCATTGTCCTGTGTGAAATTAGCTCATTCGGTTCTAGGAATCAGTTGCTTTCCTACAAAGAAGGTTGAGAGCAGCAAGTTCAAACTTTCGTTGTTAATGTAATCTGAAAAGTTGCACAACTTAGTAGATTGGCCTCATTTCTAAAGTAGTTTGTTTACAAAACAAACATCTTCATTACCGAACAGTATACTATGTGAAATGAGCTAGTTCGGTTGTAGGAACCACTTGCTTTCCTACGAAGAAGGTTGAGTGCAGCAAGTTCAAAACTTTCCTCGTTTGTGTAATCTAACAAGATTTACAAGTTAGTGGATTTGCATCGTTTCTAAAGTGGTTTCCTTAAAAACCAAACATCTTCAGTACTGTGTGAAATAAGTTAATTCGGTTCTAGGAATCAATTTCCTTTCTACCAAGATGGTTGAGTGCAGCAAGTTCAAACTTTCCTTGTTAATGTAATCTAAAAAGATGGCCAAGTTAGAAGATTCGCCTCATTTGTAAAGTACTTTGTTGAGAAAACAAACATCTTCATTGCTGAACATTGTACTGTGTGAAATAAGCTCATTCGGTTCTAGGAATCAGTTGCGTTCTTACAATGAAGGTTGAGTGCAGCAAGTTCAAACTATCCTTGTTAATGCAATCTAAAAGATGCACAACTTAGTAGATTGGCCTCATTTCTAAAGTAGTTTGTTTAGAAAACAAACATCTTCATTACCGAACACTGTACTATGTGAAATAAGCTAGTTCCGTTCTAGGAATCACATGCTTTCCTACGAAGAAGGTTGAGTGCAGCAAGTTCAAACTTTCCTCGTTTGTGTAATCTAACCAGATGTACAAGTTAGTGGATTTGCATGGTTTCTAAAGTGGTTTCTTTAGAAAACAAACATCTTCAGTACTGAGCACTGTACTGTGTGAAATAAGTTAATTCGGTTCTAGGAATCAGTTTCCTTTCTATTAAGATGGTTGAGTTTAGCAAGTTCAAACTATCCTTGTTAATGTAATCTAAGAAGATGGCCAAGTTAGTAGATTCGCCTCATTTCTAAAGTAGTTTCTTGAGAAAACATACCTAAATTGAAAAACTTTGTACTGTGTGAAATGAGCTAATTCGGTTCTAGGAATCAGTTTCCTTTCTACAAAGATGGTTGAGTTTAGCAAGTTCAAACTTTCCTTGTTAATGTGCTCTAAAAAGATGTCCAAGTTAGGAGATTTTCCTCACTGGTAAAATAGTTTGTTGAGAAAAAAAACATCTTCATTGACGAACATTGTACTGTGTGAAAAAAGCTAATTTAGTTCTAGAATTCAGAAGCTTTCCTACAAAGAAGGTTGAGTGCAGCCAGTTCAAACTTTCCTTGTTAATGTAATCTAAAAAGATGCACAACTTAGTCGATTGGCCTCATTTCTAATGTAGTTTCTTTAGAAAAGAAACATCTTCAGTCCCGAACACTGTACTGTGTGAAATAAGTTAATTCTCTTCTAGGAATCAGTTTAATTTCTACGAAGCAGGTTGAGTGCAGCAAGTTCAAACTTTCCTTGTCAATGTAATCTAAAAAGATGGCCAAGTTAGAATATTCGCCTCATTTGTAAAGTACTTTGTTGAGAAAACACACATCTTCACTGCCGAACATTGTACTGTGTGAAATAAGCTCATTCGCTTCTAGGAATCAGTTGCTTTCCTATAAAGAAGGTTGAGTGCAGCAAGTTCAAACTTTCCTTGTTAATGTAATCTAAAAAGAGGCACAACTTAGTAGATTGGCCTCATTTCTAAAGTAGTTTATTTAGAAAACAAACATCTTCATTACCGAACACTGTACTATGTGAAATAAGCTAGTTCCGTTCTAGGAATCACTTGGTTTCCTACGAAGAAGGTTGAGTGCAGCAAGTTCAAACGTTCCTAGTTAGTGTAATCTAACAAGATTTACAAGTTAGTGGATTGGCGTCGTTTCTTAAGTGGTTTCCTTATAAAACAAACATCTTCAGTAGTGAACACTCTACTGTGTGAAATAAGTTAATTCGGTTCTAGGAATCAGTTTCCTCCTTTCCACTAAGATGGTTGAGTGCAGCAAGTTCAAACTTTCCTTGTTAATGTAATCTAAAAAGATGGCCAAGTTAGCAGAGTCACCTCATTTGTAAAGTAGTTTGTTGAGAAAATTAACATCTTTATTGCCGAACATTGTACTGTGTGAAATAAGCCCATTCGGTTCTCGGAATCAGTTGCTTTCCTACAAAGAAGGTTGAGTGCAGCAAGTTCAAACTTTCCTTGTTAATGTAACCTAAAAAGATGCAAAACTTAGTAGATTGGCCTCATTTCTAAAGTAGTTTCTTTACAAAAGAAACATCTTCAGTACCGAACACTGTACTGTGTGAAATAAGTTAATTCGCTTCTAGGAATCAGTTTAACTTGTACGGAGAAGGTTGAGTGCAGCAAGTTCAAACTTTCCTTGTTAATGTAATCTAAAAAGATGGCCAAGTTAGAAGATTCGCCTGATTTGTAAACTACTTTGTTGAGAAAACAAACATCTTCATGGCCGAACATTGTACTATGTGAAATAAGCTCATTCGGTTCTAGGAATCAGTTGCTTTCCTACAAAGAAGGTTGAGTGAAGCAAGTTCAAACTTTCCGTGTTAATGTAATCTAAAAAAATGGCCAAGTTAGCAGATTAGACTCATTGGTAAAGTAGTTTGTTGAGAAAACAAACATCTTCATTGCCGAACATTGTACTGTGTGAAATAAGCTCATTCGGTTCTAGGAATCAGTTGCTTTCCTACAAAGAAGGTTGAGTGCAGCAAGTTCAAACTTTCCTTGTTAATGTAATCTGAATAGATGCACAATGTAGTAGATTGGCCTCATTTCTAAAGTAGTTTCTTTAGAAAACAAACATCTTCATTACCGAACACTGTATTATGTGAAATGTGCTAGTTCAATTCTAGGAATCACTTGCTTTCCTACGAAGAAGGTTGAGTGCAGCAAGTTCAAACTTTCCTAGTTTGTGTAATCTAACAAGATGTACAAGTTAGTGGATTCGCCTCATTTCTAAAGTCGTTTCTTTAGAAAAGAAACATCTTCAGTACCGAACACTGTACTGTGTGAAATAAGTTAATTCGGTTCTAGGAATCAGTTTCCTTTCTACGAAGATGGTTGAGTGCAGCAAGTTCAAACTTTCCCTGTTAATGTAATCTAAAAAGATGGCCAAGTTAGTAGATTCGCCTCATTTGTAAAGTAGTTTGTTGAGAAAATTAACATCTTTATTGCCAACAATGTACTGTGTGAAATAAGCTCATTCGGTTCTAGGAATCAGTTGCTTTCCTACAAAGAAGGTTGAGTGCAGCAAGTTCAAACTTTCCCTGTTAATGTAATCTGAAAAGTTGCACAACTTAGTAGATTGGCCTCATTTCTAAAGTACTTTCTTTAGAAAAGAAACATCTTCAATACCGAACACTGTCCTGTTTGAAATGAGTTAATTCGCTTCTAGGAATCAGTTTAATTTCTACGAATATGGTTGAGTGCAGCAAGTTCAAACTTTCCTAGTTTGTGTAATCTAACAAGATATACAAGTTAGTGGATTTCCCTCATTTCTAAAGTAGTTTCTTTAGAAAAGAAACATCTTCAGTACCGAACACTGTACTGTGTATAATAAGTGAGTTCGCTTCTAGGAATCAGTTTAATTTCTACGAAGAAGGTGGAGTGCAGCAAGTTCAAACTTTCCTTGTTAATGGAATCTAAAAACAAGGCCAAGTTAGTAGATTCGCCTCATTTGTAAAGTAGTTTGTTGAGAAAACAAACATCTTCATTGCCGAACATTGTACTGTGTGAACAAAGCCAATTTAGTTCTAGAATTCAGTTGCTTTTCTACAAAGAAGGTTGAGTGCAGCCAGTTCAAACATTCCTTGTTAATGTAATCTAAGAAGATGCACAACTTAGTAGATTGGGCTCATTTCTAAAGTAGTTTGTTTACAAAACAAACATCTTCATTACCGAACAGTATACTATGTGAAATGAGCTAGTTCGGTTGTAGGAACCACTTGCTTTCCTACGAAGAAGGTTGAGTGCAGCAAGTTCAAACTTTCCTCATTTGTGTAATCTAACAAGATTTACAAGTTAGTGGATTTGCATCGTTTCTAAAGTGGTTTCCTTAAAAACCAAACATCTTCAGTACTGTGTGAAATAAGTTAATTCGGTTCTAGGAATCAATTTCCTTTCTACCAAGATGGTTGAGTGCAGCAAGTTCAAACTTTCCTTGTTAATGTAATCTAAAAAGATGGCCAAGTTAGAAGATTCGCCTCATTTGTAAAGTACTTTGTTGAGAAAACAAACATCTTCATTGCTGAACATTGTACTGTGTGAAATAAGCTCATTCGGTTCTAGGAATCAGTTGCGTTCTTACAATGAAGGTTGAGTGCAGCAAGTTCAAACTATCCTTGTTAATGCAATCTAAAAAGATGCACAACTTAGTAGATTGGCCTCATTTCTAAAGTAGTTTGTTTAGAAAACAAACATCTTCATTACCGAACACTGTACTATGTGAAATAAGCTAGTTCCGTTCTAGGAATCACATGCTTTCCTACGAAGAAGGTTGAGTGCAGCAAGTTCAAACTTTCCTCGTTTGTGTAATCTAACCAGATGTACAAGTTAGTGGATTTGCATGGTTTCTAAAGTGGTTTCTTTAGAAAACAAACATCTTCAGTACTGAGCACTGTACTGTGTGAAATAAGTTAATTCGGTTCTAGGAATCAGTTTCCTTTCTATTAAGATGGTTGAGTTTAGCAAGTTCAAACTATCCTTGTTAATGTAATCTAAGAAGATGGCCAAGTTAGTAGATTCGCCTCATTTCTAAAGTAGTTTCTTGAGAAAACATACCTAAATTGAAAAACTTTGTACTGTGTGAAATGAGCTAATTCGGTTCTAGGAATCAGTTTCCTTTCTACAAAGATGGTTGAGTTTAGCAAGTTCAAACTTTCCTTGTTAATGTGCTCTAAAAAAGATGTCCAAGTTAGGAGATTTTCCTCACTGGTAAAATAGTTTGTTGAGAAAAAAACATCTTCATTGACGAACATTGTACTGTGTGAAAAAAGCTAATTTAGTTCTAGAATTCAGAAGCTTTCCTACAAAGAAGGTTGAGTGCAGCCAGTTCAAACTTTCCTTGTTAATGTAATCTAAAAGATGCACAACTTAGTCGATTGGCCTCATTTCTAATGTAGTTTCTTTAGAAAAGAAACATCTTCAGTCCCGAACACTGTACTGTGTGAAATAAGTTAATTCTCTTCTAGGAATCAGTTTAATTTCTACGAAGCAGGTTGAGTGCAGCAAGTTCAAACTTTCCTTGTCAATGTAATCTAAAAAGATGGCCAAGTTAGAATATTCGCCTCATTTGTAAAGTACTTTGTTGAGAAAACACACATCTTCACTGCCGAACATTGTACTGTGTGAAATAAGCTCATTCGGTTCTAGGAATCAGTTGCTTTCCTACAAAGAAGGTTGAGTGCAGCAAGTTCAAACTTTCCTTGTTAATGTAATCTAAAAAGAGGCACAACTTAGTAGATTGGCCTCATTTCTAAAGTAGTTTATTTAGAAAACAAACATCTTCATTACCGAACACTGTACTATGTGAAATAAGCTAGTTCCGTTCTAGGAATCACTTGGTTTCCTACGAAGAAGGTTGAGTGCAGCAAGTTCAAACGTTCCTAGTTAGTGTAATCTAACAAGATTTACAAGTTAGTGGATTGGCGTCGTTTCTTAAGTGGTTTCCTATAAAACAAACATCTTCAGTAGTGAACACTCTACTGTGTGAAATAAGTTAATTCGGTTCTAGGAATCAGTTTCCTTTCCACTAAGATGGTTGAGTGCAGCAAGTTCAAACTTTCCTTGTTAATGTAATCTAAAAAGATGGCCAAGTTAGCAGAGTCACCTCATTTGTAAAGTAGTTTGTTGAGAAAATTAACATCTTTATTGCCGAACATTGTACTGTGTGAAATAAGCCCATTCGGTTCTCGGAATCAGTTGCTTTCCTACAAAGAAGGTTGAGTGCAGCAAGTTCAAACTTTCCTTGTTAATGTAACCTAAAAAGATGCAAAACTTAGTAGATTGGCCTCATTTCTAAAGTAGTTTCTTTACAAAAGAAACATCTTCAGTACCGAACACTGTACTGTGTGAAATAAGTTAATTCGCTTCTAGGAATCAGTTTAACTTGTACGGAGAAAGTTGAGTGCAGCAAGTTCAAACTTTCCTTGTTAATGTAATCTAAAAAGATGGCCAAGTTAGAAGATTCGCCTGATTTGTAAACTACTTTGTTGAGAAAACAAACATCTTCATTGCCGAACATTGTACTATGTGAAATAAGCTCATTCGGTTCTAGGAATCAGTTGCTTTCCTACAAACAAGGTTGAGTGCAGCAAGTTCAAACTTTCCTAGTTTGTGTAATCTGAAAAGTTGAACAACTTAGTAGATTGGCCTCATTTCTAAAGTAGTTTGTTTACAAAACAAACATCTTCATTTCAGAACACTATACTATGTGAAATGAGCTAGTTCGGTTCTTGCAATCACTTGGTTTCCTACGAAGAAGGTTGAGTGCAGCAAGTTCAACTTTCCTTGTTAATGTAATCTAAAAAGATGGCCATGTTAGCAGAGTCACCTTATTTGTAAAATAGTTTGTTGAGAAAATTAACATCTTTAATGCCGAACATTGTACTGTTTGAAATAAGCTCATTCGGTTCTAGGAATCACTTGCTTTCCCACAAAGACGGTTGAGTGCAGCAAGTTCAAACTTTCTTTGTTAATGTAATCTGAAAAGATGCACAACTTATTAGATGGGCCTCATTTCTATAGTAGTTTCTTTTGAAAAGAAACATCTTCAGTACTAAACACTGTACTGTGTGAAATAAGTTAATTCGCTTCCAGGAATCAGTTTAATTTCTACGAAGAAGGTTGAGAGCAGCAAGTTCAAACTTTCCTTGTTAATGTACTCGGAAAAGATACACAACTTAGTAGATTGGCCTCATTTGTAAAGTAGTTTCTTTAGAAAAGAAACATCTTCAGTACTGAACACTGTACTGTGTGAAATAAGGTAAATAGATTCTAGGAATCAGTTTAATTTCTAAGAATATGGTTGAGTGCAGCAAGTTCAAACTTTCCTTGTTAATGTAATCTAAAAAGATGGCCAAGTTAGAAGATTCGCCTCATTTGTAAAGTACTTTGTTGAGGAAACAAACATCTTCACTGCCCAACATTGTACTGTGTGAAATATGCTCATTCGGTTCTAGGAATCAGTTACTTTCCTACAAAGAAGGTTGAGTGCAGCAAGTTCAATCTTTCCTTGTTAATGTAATCTAAAAAGATGGCCAAGTTAGAAGATTCGCCTCATTTGTAAAGTACTTTGTTGAGAAAACAAACATCTTCATTGCTAAAAAATTGTACTGTGTGAAATAAGCTCATTCGGTTCTAGGAATCAGTTCCTTTCCTACAAAGAAGGTGGAGTGCAGCAAGTTCAAACTTTCCTTGTTAATGTAATCTGAAAAGATGCACAACTTAGTAGATTGGCCTCAATTCTAACGTACTTTGTTTAGAAAACAAACATCTTCATTAACAAACACTGTACAGTGTGAAATAAGTTAATTCGATTCTAGGAATCAGTTTAATTTCTACGAAGAAGGTGGAGTGCAGCAAGTTCAAACTTTCCTTGTTAATGGAATCTAAAAAGATGGCCAAGTTAGAACATTCGCCTGATTTGTAAAGTACTTTGTTGAGAAAACAAACATCTTCATTGCGAACATTGTACTGTGTGAAATAAACTCATTCGGTTCTAGGAATCAGTTCCTTTCCTATAAAGAACGTTGAGTGCAGCAAGTTCAAACTTTCCTTGTTAATGTAATCTGAAAAGATGCACAACTTAGTAGATTGGCCTCATTTCTAAAGTAGTTTGTTTACAAAACAAACATCTTCATTACCAAAGACTATACTATGTGAAATGAGCTAGTTCGGTTCTAGGAATCACTTGCTTTCCTACGAAGAAGGTTGAGTGCAGCAAGTTCAAACTATCCTAGTTTGTGTAACCTAACAAGATGTACAAGTTAGTGCATTCGCCTCATTTCTAAAGTAGTTTCTTTAGAAAAGAAACATCTTCAGTACTGAACACTGTACTGTGTGAAATAAGGTAAATCGGTTTTAGGAATCAGTTTAATTTCTAAGAAATGGTTGAGTGCAGGCAGTTCAAACTTCCTGGTTAATGTAATCTGAAAAGATGCACAACTTAGTAGATTGGCCTCATTTCTAAAGTCGTGTGTTTGCAAAACAAACATCTTCATTACCGAACATTATACTATGTGAAATGAGCTAGTTCGGTTGTAGGAATCACTTGCTTTCCTACGAAGACGGATGAGTGCAGCAAGTTCAAACTTTCCTCTTTTGTGTAATCTAACAAGATGTACAAGTTAGTGGATTAGCGTCGTTTCTAAAGTGGTTTCTTTAGAAAACAAACATCTTCAGTACCGAACACTGTACTGTGAAAATAAGTTAATTGGATTCTAGGAATCAGTTTCCTGTCTACGAAGATGGTTGAGTGCAGCAAGTTCAAACTTTCCTTGTTAATGTAATCTAAAAAGATGGCCAAATTAGCAGAGTCACCTCATTTGTAAAATCGTTTGTTGAGAAAATTAACATCTTTATACCCGAACATTGTACTGTGTGAAATAAGCTCATTCGGTTCTAGGAATCACTTGCTTTCCTACAAAGAAGGTTGAGTGCAGCCAGTTCAAACTTACCTTATTAACGTAATCTAAAAGATGCACAACTTAGTAGATTGGCCTCATTTCTAAAGTAGTTTCTTTAGAAAAGAAACTTCTTCAGTACCGAACACTGTACTTTGTGAAATTAGTTAATTCACTTCTAGGAAGCAGTTTAATTTCTACCAAGAAGGTTGAGTGCAGCAATTCAAACTTTCCTTGTTAATGTAATGTAAAAGATGGCCAAGTTAGAAGATTCGCCTCATTTGTAAAGTACTTTGTTGAGGAAACAAACATCTTCGCTGCCTAACATTGTACTGTGTGAAATAAGCTCATTCGGTTCTAGGAATCAGTTACTTTCCTACAAAGAAGGTTGAGTCCAGCAAGTTCAAACTTTTCTTGTTAATGTAATCTAAAAAGATGGCCATGTTAGTAGATTCGCCTCATTTGTAAAGTAGTTTGTTGAGAAAACAAACATCTTCATTGCTGAACATTGTATTGTGTGAAATAAGCTCATTCGGTTGTAGGAATCAGTTGCTTTCCTACAAAGAAGGTGGAGTGCAGCAAGTTCAAACTTTCTTTGTTAATGTAATCTGACAAGTTGCACACCTTAGTAGATTGGCCTCATTTCTAACGTAGTTTCTTTAGAAAGGAAACATCTTCAGTACCGAACACTGTACTGTGTGAAATAAGTGAATTCGCTTCTAGGAATCAGGTTAAATTCTCTACGAAGAAGGTTGAGTGCAGCAAGTTCAAACTTTCCTTGTTAATGTAATCTCAAAAGATGGCCAAGTCATAAGACTTGCCTCATTTGTAAAAATACTTTGTTGAGGAACAAACATCTTCATGGCCGAACATTGTACTGTGTGAAATAAGCTCATTCGGTTCTAGGAATCAGTTGCTTTCCTACAAAGAAGGTTGAGTGAAGCAAGTTCAAACTTTCCGGGTTAATGTAATCTAAAAAAATGGCCAAGTTAGTAGATTAGACTCATTGGTAAAGTAGTTTGTTGAGAAAACAAACATCTTCATTGCCGAACATTGTACTGTGTGAAATAAGCTCATTCGGTTCTAGGAATCAGTTGCTTTCCTACAAAGAAGGTTGAGTGCAGCAAGTTCAAACTTTCCTTGTTAATGTAATCTGAATAGATGCACAATGTAGTAGATTGGCCTCATTTCTAAAGTAGTTTCCTTAGAAAACAAACATCTTCATTACCGAACACTGTATTATGTGAAATGTGCTAGTTCAATTCTAGGAATCACTTGCTTTCCTACGAAGAAGGTTGAGTGCAGCAAGTTCAAACTTTCCTAGTTTGTGTAATCTAACAAGATGTACAAGTTAGTGGATTAAGCCTCATTTCTAAAGTCGTTTCTTTAGAAAAGAAACATCTTCAGTACCGAAAACTGTACTGTGTGAAATAAGTTAATTCGGTTCTAGGAATCAGTTTAATTTCTACGAAGATGGTTGAGTGCAGCAAGTTCAAACTTTCCCTGTTAATGTAATCTAAAAAGATGGCCAAGTTAGTAGATTCGCCTCATTTGTAAAGTAGTTTGTTGAGAAAAATTAACATCTTTATTGCCGAACAATGTACTGTGTGAAATAAGCTCATTCGGTTCTAGGAATCAGTTGCTTTCCTACAAAGAAGGTTGAGTGCAGCAAGTTCAAACTTTCCCTGTTAATGTAATCTGAAAAGTTGCACAACTTAGTAGATTGTCCTCATTTTCTAAAGTACTTTCTTTAGAAAAGAAACATCTTCAATACCAACACTGTCCTGTTTGAAATGAGTTAATTAAGCTTCTAGGAATCAGTTTAATTTCTACGAATATGGTTGAGTGCAGCAAGTTCAAACTTTCCTAATTTGTGTAATCTAACAAGATGTACAAGTTAGTGGATTTCCCTCATTTCTAAAGTAGTTTCTTTAGAAAAGAAACATCTTCAGTACCGAACACTGTACTGTGTATAATAAGTGAGTTCGCTTCTAGGAATCAGTTTAATTTCTACGAAGAAGGTGGAGTGCAGCAAGTTCAAACTTTCCTTGTTAATGGAATCTAAAAACAAGGCCAAGTTAGTAGATTCGCCTCATTTGTAAAGTAGTTTGTTGAGAAAACAAACATCTTCATTGCCGAACATTGTACTGTGTGAAATAAGCTCATTCGGTTCTAGGAATCAGTTCCTTTCCTAAAAGGAAGGTTGAGTGAAGCAAGTTCAAACTTTCCTTGTTAATGTAAACTGAATACATGCACAACTTAGTAGATTGGCCTCATTTCTAAAGTAGTTTGTTCAGAAAACAAACATCTTCATTACCGAACACTGTACTATGTGAAATGTGCTAGTTCGATTCTAGGAATCACTTGCTTTCCTACGAACAAGGTTGAGTGCAGCAAGTTCAAACTTTCCTAGTTTGTGTAATCTAACAATTTGTACAAGTTAGTGGATTCGCCTCATTTCTAAAGTAGTTTCTTTAGAAAAGAAACCTCTTCAGTACCGAACACTGTACTGTGTGAAATAAGTTAATTCGGTTCTAGGAATCAGTTTCCTTTCTACGAAGATGGTTGAGTTTAGCCAGTTCAAACTTTCCTTGTTAATGTAATCTAAAAAGATGTCCAAGTTAGTAGATTCGCCTCATTTCTAAAGTAGTTTCTTTAGAAAACAAACCTAAAATGCCAAACTTTGTACTCTGTGAAATGAGCTAATTCGGTTCTAGGAATTAGTTTACTTTCTACGAAGATGGTTGAATTTAGCAAGTTCAAACTTCCCTTGTTAATGTGCTCTAAAAAGATGTCCAAGTTAGTAGATTTGCCTCTTTGGTAAAGTAGTTTGTTGAGAAAACAAACATCTTCATTGCCGAACATTGTACTGTGTGAACAAAGCCAATTTAGTTCTAGAATTCAGTTGCTTTTCTACAAAGAAGGTTGAGTGCAGCCAGTTCAAACATTCCTTGTTAATGTAATCTAAGAAGATGCACAACTTAGTAGATTGGGCTCATTTCTAAAGTAGTTTGTTTACAAAACAAACATCTTCATTACCGAACACTATACTATGTGAAATGAGCTAGTTCGGTTGTAGGAACCACTTGCTTTCCTACGAAGAAGGTTGAGTGCAGCAAGTTCAAACTTTCCTCATTTGTGTAATCTAACAAGATTTACAAGTTAGTGGATTTGCATCGTTTCTAAAGTGGTTTCCTTAAAAACCAAACATCTTCAGTACTGTGTGAAATAAGTTAATTCGGTTCTAGGAATCAATTTCCTTTCTACCAAGATGGTTGAGTGCAGCAAGTTCAAACTTTCCTTGTTAATGTAATCTAAAAAGATGGCCAAGTTAGAAGATTCGCCTCATTTGTAAAGTACTTTGTTGAGAAAACAAACATCTTCATTGCTGAACATTGTACTGTGTGAAATAAGCTCATTCGGTTCTAGGAATCAGTTGCGTTCTTACAATGAAGGTTGAGTGCAGCAAGTTCAAACTATCCTTGTTAATGCAATCTAAAAAGATGCACAACTTAGTAGATTGGCCTCATTTCTAAAGTAGTTTGTTTAGAAAACAAACATCTTCATTACCGAACACTGTACTATGTGAAATAAGCTAGTTCCGTTCTAGGAATCACATGCTTTCCTACGAAGAAGGTTGAGTGCAGCAAGTTCAAACTTTCCTCGTTTGTGTAATCTAACCAGATGTACAAGTTAGTGGATTTGCATGGTTTCTAAAGTGGTTTCTTTAGAAAACAAACATCTTCAGTACTGAGCACTGTACTGTGTGAAATAAGTTAATTCGGTTCTAGGAATCAGTTTCCTTTCTATTAAGATGGTTGAGTTTAGCAAGTTCAAACTATCCTTGTTAATGTAATCTAAGAAGATGGCCAAGTTAGTAGATTCGCCTCATTTCTAAAGTAGTTTCTTGAGAAAAACATACCTAAATTGAAAAACTTTGTACTGTGTGAAATGAGCTAATTCGGTTCTAGGAATCAGTTTCCTTTCTACAAAGATGGTTGAGTTTAGCAAGTTCAAACTTTCCTTGTTAATGTGCTCTAAAAAGATGTCCAAGTTAGGAGATTTTCCTCACTGGTAAAATAGTTTGTTGAGAAAAAAAACATCTTCATTGACGAACATTGTACTGTGTGAAAAAAGCTAATTTAGTTCTAGAATTCAGAAGCTTTCCTACAAAGAAGGTTGAGTGCAGCCAGTTCAAACTTTCCTTGTTAATGTAATCTAAAAAGATGCACAACTTAGTCGATTGGCCTCATTTCTAATGTAGTTTCTTTAGAAAAGAAACATCTTCAGTCCCGAACACTGTACTGTGTGAAATAAGTTAATTCTCTTCTAGGAATCAGTTTAATTTCTACGAAGCAGGTTGAGTGCAGCAAGTTCAAACTTTCCTTGTCAATGTAATCTAAAAAGATGGCCAAGTTAGAATATTCGCCTCATTTGTAAAGTACTTTGTTGAGAAAACACACATCTTCACTGCCGAACATTGTACTGTGTGAAATAAGCTCATTCGGTTCTAGGAATCAGTTGCTTTCCTACAAAGAAGGTTGAGTGCAGCAAGTTCAAACTTTCCTTGTGAATGTAATCTGAAAAGTTTCACAACTTAGTAGATTGGCCTCATTTCTAAAGTAGTTTGTTTACAAAACAAACATCTTCATTTCAGAACACTATACTATGTGAAATGAGCTAGTTCGGTTCTTGCAATCACTTGCTTTCCTACGAAGAAGGTTGAGTGCAGCAAGTTCAACTTTCCTTGTTAATGTAATCTAAAAAGATGGCCATGTTAGCAGAGTCACCTTATTTGTAAAATAGTTTGTTGAGAAAATTAACATCTTTAATGCCAAACATTGTACTGTTTGAAATAAGCTCATTCGGTTCTAGGAATCACTTGCTTTCCTACAAAGAAGGTTGAGTGCAGCAAGTTCAAACTTTCTTTGTTAATGTAATCTGAAAAGATGCACAACTTATTAGATGGGCCTCATTTCTAAAGTAGTTTCTATTGAAAAGAAACATCTTCAGTACTAAACACTGTACTGTGTGAAATAAGTTAATTCGCTTCCAGGAATCAGTTTAACTTCTATGAAGAAGGTTGAGAGCAGCAAGTTCAAACTTTCCTTGTTAATGTAATCTAAAAAGATGGCCAAGTTAGAAGATTCGCCTCATTTGTAAAGTACTTTGTTGAGAAAACAAACATCTTCATTGCTGAACATTGTACTGTGTGAAATAAGCTCATTCGGTTCTAGGAATCAGTTAATGTTCTTACAATGAAGGTTGAGTGCAGCAAGTTCAAACTATCCTTGTTAATGCAATCTAAAAGATGCACAACTTAGTAGATTGGCCTCATTTCTAAAGTAGTTTGTTTAGAAAACAAACATCTTCATTACCGAACACTGTACTATGTGAAATAAGCTAGTTCCGTTCTAGGAATCACATGCTTTCCTACGAAGAAGGTTGAGTGCAGCAAGTTCAAACTTTCCTCGTTTGTGTAATCTAACCAGATGTACAAGTTAGTGGATTTGCATGGTTTCTAAAGTGGTTTCTTTAGAAAACAAACATCTTCAGTACTGAGCACTGTACTGTGTGAAATAAGTTAATTCGGTTCTAGGAATCAGTTTCCTTTCTATTAAGATGGTTGAGTTTAGCAAGTTCAAACTATCCTTGTTAATGTAATCTAAGAAGATGGCCAAGTTAGTAGATTCGCCTCATTTCTAAAGTAGTTTCTTGAGAAAACATACCTAAATTGAAAAACTTTGTACTGTGTGAAATGAGCTAATTCGGTTCTAGGAATCAGTTTCCTTTCTACAAAAGATGGTTGAGTTTAGCAAGTTCAAACTTTCCTTGTTAATGTGCTCTAAAAAGATGTCCAAGTTAGGAGATTTTCCTCACTGGTAAAATAGTTTGTTGAGAAAAAAACATCTTCATTGACGAACATTGTACTGTGTGAAAAAAAGCTAATTTAGTTCTAGAATTCAGAAGCTTTCCTACAAAGAAGGTTGAGTGCAGCCAGTTCAAACTTTCCTTGTTAATGTAATCTAAAAAGATGCACAACTTAGTCGATTGGCCTCATTTCTAATGTACTTTCTTTAGAAAAGAAACATCTTCAGTCCCGAACACTGTACTGTGTGAAATAAGTTAATTCTCTTCTAGGAATCAGTTTAATTTCTACGAAGCAGGTTGAGTGCAGCAAGTTCAAACTTTCCTTGTCAATGTAATCTAAAAAGATGGCCAAGTTAGAATATTCGCCTCATTTGTAAAGTACTTTGTTGAGAAAACACACATCTTCACTGCCGAACATTGTACTGTGTGAAATAAGCTCATTCGGTTCTAGGAATCAGTTGCTTTCCTACAAAGAAGGTTGAGTGCAGCAAGTTCAAACTTTCCTTGTTAATGTAATCTAAAAAGAGGCACAACTTAGTAGATTGGCCTCATTTCTAAAGTAGTTTATTTAGAAAACAAACATCTTCATTACCGAACACTGTACTATGTGAAATAAGCTAGTTCCGTTCTAGGAATCACTTGGTTTCCTACGAAGAAGGTTGAGTGCAGCAAGTTCAAACGTTCCTAGTTAGTGTAATCTAACAAGATTTACAAGTTAGTGGATTGGCGTCGTTTCTTAAGTGGTTTCCTTATAAAACAAACATCTTCAGTAGTGAACACTCTACTGTGTGAAATAAGTTAATTCGGTTCTAGGAATCAGTTTCCTTTCCACTAAGATGGTTGAGTGCAGCAAGTTCAAACTTTCCTTGTTAATGTAATCTAAAAAGATGGCCAAGTTAGCAGAGTCACCTCATTTGTAAAGTAGTTTGTTGAGAAAATTAACATCTTTATTGCCGAACATTGTACTGTGTGAAATAAGCCCATTCGGTTCTCGGAATCAGTTGCTTTCCTACAAAGAAGGTTGAGTGCAGCAAGTTCAAACTTTCCTTGTTAATGTAACCTAAAAAGATGCAAAACTTAGTAGATTGGCCTCATTTCTAAAGTAGTTTCTTTACAAAAGAAACATCTTCAGTACCGAACACGATACTGTGTGAAATAAGTTAATTCGCTTCTAGGAATCAGTTTAACTTGAACGGAGAAGGTTGAGTGCAGCAAGTTCAAACTTTCCTTGTTAATGTAATCTAAAAAGATGGCCAAGTTAGAAGATTCGCCTGATTTGTAAACTACTTTGTTGAGAAAACAAACATCTTCATGGCCGAACATTGTACTGTGTGAAATAAGCTCATTCGGTTCTAGGAATCAGTTGCTTTCCTACAAAGAAGGTTGAGTGAAGCAAGTTCAAACTTTCCGTGTTAATGTAATCTAAAAAAATGGCCAAGTTAGTAGATTAGACTCATTGGTAAAGTAGTTTGTTGAGAAAACAAACATCTTCATTGCCGAACATTGTACTGTGTGAAATAAGCTCATTCGGTTCTAGGAATCAGTTGCTTTCCTACAAAGAAGGTTGAGTGCAGCAAGTTCAAACTTTCCTTGTTAATGTAATCTGAATAGATGCACAATGTAGTAGATTGGCCTCATTTCTAAAGTAGTTTCTTTAGAAAACAAACATCTTCATTACCGAACACTGTATTATGTGAAATGTGCTAGTTCAATTCTAGGAATCACTTGCTTTCCTACGAAGAAGGTTGAGTGCAGCAAGTTCAAACTTTCCTAGTTTGTGTAATCTAACAAGATGTACAAGTTAGTGGATTCGCCTCATTTCTAAAGTCGTTTCTTTAGAAAAGAAACATCTTCAGTACCGAACACTGTACTGTGTGAAATAAGTTAATTCGGTTCTAGGAATCAGTTTCCTTTCTACGAAGATGGTTGAGTGCAGCAAGTTCAAACTTTCCCTGTTAATGTAATCTAAAAAGATGGCCAAGTTAGTAGATTCGCCTCATTTGTAAAGTAGTTTGTTGAGAAAATTAACATCTTTATTGCCGAACAATGTACTGTGTGAAATAAGCTCATTCGGTTCTAGGAATCAGTTGCTTTCCTACAAAGAAGGTTGAGTGCAGCAAGTTCAAACTTTCCCTGTTAATGTAATCTGAAAAGTTGCACAACTTAGTAGATTGGCCTCATTTCTAAAGTACTTTCTTTAGAAAAGAAACATCTTCAATACCTAACACTGTCCTGTTTGAAATGAGTTAATTAGCTTCTAGGAATCAGTTTAATTTCTCTACGAATATGGTTGAGTGCAGCAAGTTCAAACTTTCCTAGTTTGTGTAATCTAACAAGATATACAAGTTAGTGGATTTCCCTCATTTCTAAAGTAGTTTCTTTAGAAAAAGAAACATCTTCAGTACCGAACACTGTACTGTGTATAATAAGTGAGTTAAACTCTAGGAATCAGTTTAATTTCTACGAAGAAGGTGGAGTGCAGCAAGTTCAAACTTTCCTTGTTAATGGAATCTAAAAACAAGGCCAAGTTAGTAGATTCGCCTCATTTGTAAAGTAGTTTGTTGAGAAAACAAACATCTTCATTGCCAAACATTGTACTGTGTGAAATAAGCTCATTCGGTTCTAGGAATCAGTTCCTTTCCTAAAAGGAAGGTTGAGTGAAGCAAGTTCAAACTTTCCTTGTTAATGTAAACTGAATACATGCACAACTTAGTAGATTGGCCTCATTTCTAAAGTAGTTTGTTTAGAAAACAAACATCTTCATTACTAAACACTGTACTATGTGAAATGTGCTAGTTCGATTCTAGGAATCACTTGCTTTCCTACGAACAAGGTTGAGTGCAGCAAGTTCAAACTTTCCTAGTTTGTGTAATCTAACAATTTGTACAAGTTAGTGGATTCGCCTCATTTCTAAAGTAGTTTCTTTAGAAAAGAAACCTCTTCAGTACCGAACACTGTACTGTGTGAAATAAGTTAATTCGGTTCTAGGAATCAGTTTCCTTTCTACTGAAGATGGTTGAGTTTAGCCAGTTCAAACTTTCCTTGTTAATGTAATCTAAAAAGATGTCCAAGTTAGTAGATTCGCCTCATTTCTAAAGTAGTTTCTTTAGAAAACAAACCTAAATTACCAAACTTTGTACTCTGTGAAATGAGCTAATTCGGTTCTAGGAATTAGTTTACTTTCTACAAGATGGTTGAATTTAGCAAGTTCAAACTTCCCTTGTTAATGTGCTCTAAAAGATGTCCAAGTTAGTAGATTTGCCTCTTTGGTAAAGTAGTTTGTTGAGAAAACAAACATCTTCATTGCTGAACATTGTACTGTGTGAACAAAGCCAATTTAGTTCTAGAATTCAGTTGCTTTTCTACAAAGAAGGTTGAGTGCAGCCAGTTCAAACATTCCTTGTTAATGTAATCTAAGAAGATGCACAACTTAGTAGATTGGGCTCATTTCTAAAGTAGTTTGTTTACAAAACAAACATCTTCATTACCGAACACTATACTATGTGAAATGAGCTCGTTCGGTTGTAGGAACCACTTGCTTTCCTACGAAGAAGGTTGAGTGCAGCAAGTTCAAACTTTCCTCATTTGTGTAATCTAACAAGATTTACAAGTTAGTGGATTTGCATCGTTTCTAAAGTGGTTTCCTTAAAAACCAAACATCTTCAGTACTGTGTGAAATAAGTTAATTCGGTTCTAGGAATCAATTTCCTTTCTACCAAGATGGTTGAGTGCAGCAAGTTCAAACTTTCCTTGTTAATGTAATCTAAAAAGATGGCCAAGTTAGAAGATTCGCCTCATTTGTAAAGTACTTTGTTGAGAAAACAAACATCTTCATTGCTGAACATTGTACTGTGTGAAATAAGCTCATTCGGTTCTAGGAATCAGTTGCTTTCTTACAATGAAGGTTGAGTGCAGCAAGTTCAAACTATCCTTGTTAATGCAATCTAAAAAGATGCACAACTTAGTAGATTGGCCTCATTTCTAAAGTAGTTTGTTTAGAAAACAAACATCTTCATTACCGAACACTGTACTATGTGAAATAAGCTAGTTCCGTTCTAGGAATCACATGCTTTCCTACGAAGAAGGTTGAGTGCAGCAAGTTCAAACTTTCCTCGTTTGTGTAATCTAACCAGATGTACAAGTTAGTGGATTTGCATGGTTTCTAAAGTGGTTTCTTTAGAAAACAATCATCTTCAGTACTGAGCACTGTACTGTGTGAAATAAGTTAATTCGGTTCTAGGAATCAGTTTCCTTTCTATTAAGATGGTTGAGTTTAGCAAGTTCAAACTATCCTTGTTAATGTAATCTAAGAAGATGGCCAAGTTAGTAGATTCGCCTCATTTCTAAAGTAGTTTCTTGAGAAAAACATACCTAAATTGAAAAACTTTGTACTGTGTGAAATGAGCTAATTCGGTTCTAGGAATCAGTTTCCTTTCTACAAAGATGGTTGAGTTTAGCAAGTTCAAACTTTCCTTGTTAATGTGCTCTAAAAGATGTCCAAGTTAGGAGATTTTCCTCACTGGTAAAATAGTTTGTTGAGAAAAAAAAACATCTTCATTGACAGAACATTGTACTGTGTGAAAAAAGCTAATTTAGTTCTAGAATTCAGAAGCTTTCCTACAAAGAAGGTTGAGTGCAGCCAGTTCAAACTTTCCTTGTTAATGTAATCTAAAAAGATGCACAACTTAGTCGATTGGCCTCATTTCTAATGTACTTTCTTTAGAAAAGAAACATCTTCAGTCCCAAACACTGTACTGTGTGAAATAAGTTAATTCTCTTCTAGGAATCAGTTTAATTTCTACAAAGCAGGTTGAGTGCAGCAAGTTCAAACTTTCCTTGTCAATGTAATCTAAAAAGATGGCCAAGTTAGAATATTCGCCTCATTTGTAAAGTACTTTGTTGAGAAAACACACATCTTCACTGCCAACATTGTACTGTGTGAAATAAGCTCATTCGGTTCTAGGAATCAGTTGCTTTCCTACAAAGAAGGTTGAGTGCAGCAAGTTCAAACTTTCCTTGTTAATGTAATCTAAAAAGAGGCACAACTTAGTAGATTGGCCTCATTTCTAAAGTAGTTATTTAGAAAACAAACATCTTCATTACCGAACACTGTACTATGTGAAATAAGCTAGTTCCGTTCTAGGAATCACTTGGTTTCCCTCTGAAGAAGGTTGAGTGCAGCAAGTTCAAACGTTCCTAGTTAGTGTAATCTAACAAGATTTACAAGTTAGTGGATTGGCGTCGTTTCTTAAGTGGTTTCCTTATAAAACAAACATCTTCAGTAGTGAACACTCTACTGTGTGAAATAAGTTAATTCGGTTCTAGGAATCAGTTTCCTTTCCACTAAGATGGTTGAGTGCAGCAAGTTCAAACTTTCCTTGTTAATGTAATCTAAAAGATGGCCAAGTTAGCAGAGTCACCTCATTTGTAAAGTAGTTTGTTGAGAAAATTAACATCTTTATTGCCGAACATTGTACTGTGTGAAATAAGCCCATTCGGTTCTCGGAATCAGTTGCTTTCCTACAAAGAAGGTTGAGTGCAGCAAGTTCAAACTTTCCTTGTTAATGTAACCTAAAAAGATGCAAAACTTAGTAGATTGGCCTCATTTCTAAAGTAGTTTCTTTACAAAGAAACATCTTCAGTACCAACACGATACTGTGTGAAATAAGTTAATTAAACTTCTAGGAATCAGTTTAACTTGAACGGAGAAGGTTGAGTGCAGCAAGTTCAAACTTTCCTTGTTAATGTAATCTAAAAAGATGGCCAAGTTAGAAGATTCGCCTGATTTGTAAACTACTTTGTTGAGAAAACAAACATCTTCATGGCGAACATTGTACTGTGTGAAATAAGCTCATTCGGTTCTAGGAATCAGTTGCTTTCCTACAAAGAAGGTTGAGTGAAGCAAGTTCAAACTTTCCGTGTTAATGTAATCTAAAAAAATGGCCAAGTTAGTAGATTAGACTCATTGGTAAAGTAGTTTGTTGAGAAAACAAACATCTTCATTGCCGAACATTGTACTGTGTGAAATAAGCTCATTCGGTTCTAGGAATCAGTTGCTTTCCTACAAAGAAGGTTGAGTGCAGCAAGTTCAAACTTTCCTTGTTAATGTAATCTGAATAGATGCACAATGTAGTAGATTGGCCTCATTTCTAAAGTAGTTTCTTTAGAAAACAAACATCTTCATTACCGACACTGTATTATGTGAAATGTGCTAGTTCAATTCTAGGAATCACTTGCTTTCCTACGAAGAAGGTTGAGTGCAGCAAGTTCAAACTTTCCTAGTTTGTGTAATCTAACAAGATGTACAAGTTAGTGGATTCGCCTCATTTCTAAAGTCGTTTCTTTAGAAAAGAAACATCTTCAGTACCGAACACTGTACTGTGTGAAATAAGTTAATTCGGTTCTAGGAATCAGTTTCCTTTCTACGAAGATGGTTGAGTGCACCAAGTTCAAACTTTCCCTGTTAATGTAATCTAAAAAAGATGGCCAAGTTAGTAGATTCGCCTCATTTGTAAAGTAGTTTGTTGAGAAAATTAACATCTTTATTGCCGAACAATGTACTGTGTGAAATAAGCTCATTCGGTTCTAGGAATCAGTTGCTTTCCTACAAAGAAGGTTGAGTGCAGCAAGTTCAAACTTTCCCTGTTAATGTAATCTGAAAAGTTGCACAACTTAGTAGATTGGCCTCATTTCTAAAGTACTTTCTTTAGAAAAGAAACATCTTCAATACCGAACACTGTCCTGTTTGAAATGAGTTAATTAAGCTTCTAGGAATCAGTTTAATTTCTACGAATATGGTTGAGTGCAGCAAGTTCAAACTTTCCTAGTTTGTGTAATCTAACAAGATATACAAGTTAGTGGATTTCCCTCATTTCTAAAGTAGTTTCTTTAGAAAAGAAACATCTTCAGTACCAACAGTGTACTGTGTATAATAAGTGAGTTCATTCTAGGAATCAGTTTAATTTCTACGAAGAAGGTGGAGTGCAGCAAGTTCAAACTTTCCTTGTTAATGGAATCTAAAAACAAGGCCAAGTTAGTAGATTCGCCTCATTTGTAAAGTAGTTTGTTGAGAAAACAAACATCTTCATTGCGAACATTGTACTGTGTGAAATAAGCTCATTCGGTTCTAGGAATCAGTTCCTTTCCTAAAAGGAAGGTTGAGTGAAGCAAGTTCAAACTTTCCTTGTTAATGTAAACTGAATACATGCACAACTTAGTAGATTGGCCTCATTTCTAAAGTAGTTTGTTTAGAAAACAAACATCTTCATTACCGAACACTGTACTATGTGAAATGTGCTAGTTCGATTCTAGGAATCACTTGCTTTCCCTACGAACAAGGTTGAGTGCAGCAAGTTCAAACTTTCCTAGTTTGTGTAATCTAACAATTTGTACAAGTTAGTGGATTCGCCTCATTTCTAAAGTAGTTTCTTTAGAAAAGAAACCTCTTCAGTACCAACACTGTACTGTGTGAAATAAGTTAATTCGGTTCTAGGAATCAGTTTCCTTTCTACGAAGATGGTTGAGTTTAGCCAGTTCAAACTTTCCTTGTTAATGTAATCTAAAAAGATGTCCAAGTTAGTAGATTCGCCTCATTTCTAAAGTAGTTTCTTTAGAAAACAAACCTAAATTGCCAAACTTTGTACTCTGTGAAATGAGCTAATTCGGTTCTAGGAATTAGTTTACTTTCTACGAAGATGGTTGAATTTAGCAAGTTCAAACTTCCCTTGTTAATGTGCTCTAAAAAGATTTCCAAGTTAGTAGATTTGCCTCTTTGGTAAAGTAGTTTGTTGAGAAAACAAACATCTTCATTGCGAACATTGTACTGTGTGAACAAAGCCAATTTAGTTCTAGAATTCAGTTGCTTTTCTACAAAGAAGGTTGAGTGCAGCCAGTTCAAACATTCCTTGTTAATGTAATCTAAGAAGATGCACAACTTAGTAGATTGGGCTCATTTCTAAAGTAGTTTGTTTACAAAACAAACATCTTCATTACCGAACACTATACTATGTGAAATGAGCTAGTTCGGTTGTAGGAACCACTTGCTTTCCTACGAAGAAGGTTGAGTGCAGCAAGTTCAAACTTTCCTCATTTGTGTAATCTAACAAGATTTACAAGTTAGTGGATTTGCATCGTTTCTAAAGTGGTTTCCTTAAAAACCAAACATCTTCAGTACTGTGTGAAATAAGTTAATTCGGTTCTAGGAATCAATTTCCTTTCTACCAAGATGGTTGAGTGCAGCAAGTTCAAACTTTCCTTGTTAATGTAATCTAAAAAGATGGCCAAGTTAGAAGATTCGCCTCATTTGTAAAGTACTTTGTTGAGAAAACAAACATCTTCATTGCTGAACATTGTACTGTGTGAAATAAGCTCATTCGGTTCTAGGAATCAGTTGCGTTCTTACAATGAAGGTTGAGTGCAGCAAGTTCAAACTATCCTTGTTAATGCAATCTAAAAGATGCACAACTTAGTAGATTGGCCTCATTTCTAAAGTAGTTTGTTTAGAAAACAAACATCTTCATTACCGAACACTGTACTATGTGAAATAAGCTAGTTCCGTTCTAGGAATCACATGCTTTCCTACGAAGAAGGTTGAGTGCAGCAAGTTCAAACTTTCCTCGTTTGTGTAATCTAACCAGATGTACAAGTTAGTGGATTTGCATGGTTTCTAAAGTGGTTTCTTTAGAAAACAAACATCTTCAGTACTGAGCACTGTACTGTGTGAAATAAGTTAATTCGGTTCTAGGAATCAGTTTCCTTTCTATTAAGATGGTTGAGTTTAGCAAGTTCAAACTATCCTTGTTAATGTAATCTAAGAAGATGGCCAAGTTAGTAGATTCGCCTCATTTCTAAAGTAGTTTCTTGAGAAAACATACCTAAATTGAAAAACTTTGTACTGTGTGAAATGAGCTAATTCGGTTCTAGGAATCAGTTTCTTTTCTACAAAGATGGTTGAGTTTAGCAAGTTCAAACTTTCCTTGTTAATGTGCTCTAAAAGATGTCCAAGTTAGGAGATTTTCCTCACTGGTAAAATAGTTTGTTGAAAAAAAAACATCTTCATTGACGAATACATTGTACTGTGTGAAAAAGCTAATTTAGTTCTAGAATTCAGAAGCTTTCCTACAAAGAAGGTTGAGTGCAGCCAGTTCAAACTTTCCTTGTTAATGTAATCTAAAAAGATGCACAACTTAGTCGATTGGCCTCATTTCTAATGTAGTTTCTTTAGAAAAGAAACATCTTCAGTCCCGAACACTGTACTGTGTGAAATAAGTTAATTCTCTTCTAGGAATCAGTTTAATTTCTACGAAGCATGGTTGAGTGCAGCAAGTTCAAACTTTCCTTGTCAATGTAATCTAAAAGATGGCCAAGTTAGAATATTCGCCTCATTTGTAAAGTACTTTGTTGAGAAAACACACATCTTCACTGCTGAACATTGTACTGTGTGAAATAAGCTCATTCGGTTCTAGGAATCAGTTGCTTTCCTACAAAGAAGGTTGAGTGCAGCAAGTTCAAACTTTCCTTGTTAATGTAATCTAAAAAGAGGCACAACTTAGTAGATTGGCCTCATTTCTAAAGTAGTTTATTTAGAAAACAAACATCTTCATTACCAACACTGTACTATGTGAAATAAGCTAGTTCCGTTCTAGGAATCACTTGGTTTCCCTATGAAGAAGGTTGAGTGCAGCAAGTTCAAACGTTCCTAGTTAGTGTAATCTAACAAGATTTACAAGTTAGTGGATTGGCGTCGTTTCTTAAGTGGTTTCCTTATAAAACAAACATCTTTGTACTGTACTTCTAGAACACTCTACAAAGATGTTGAAATAATGTTAAAAGATGTCCAAGTTAGGTTCTAGTTTGTTGAAAAAAACATCTTCATTGACGAACATTGTTTCCTTTCCACCAGTAAGATGGTTGAGTGCAGCAAGTTCAAACTTTCCTTGTTAATGTAATTCTAAAAAATTTCTCTGATTGGCAGCAAGTTAAACTTTCTTGCAATGAGTGGCACCCTCATTTGTAAAGTAGTTTGTTGAGAAAACAACATCTTTATTGCTGAACATTGTACTGTGTGAAATAAGCTCATTCGGTTCTAGGAATCAGTTGCTTTCCTACAAAGAAGGTTGAGTGCAGCAAGTTCAAACTTTCCTTGTTAATGTAACCTAAAAAGATGCAAAACTTAGTAGAAATAAGCTGGCCTCATTTCTTGAGTGCAGCAAGTTCAAACGTTCCTAGTTTGTAATCTTTTACAAAGAAACATCTTATAAAACAAACATCTTCAGTACTGAACACTCTACTGTGTGAAATAAGTTAACACTAGGAATCAGTTTCCTTTCCACTGATGGTTGAGTGCAGCAAGTTCAAATAAATGTAATCTAAAAAGATGGCCAAGTTAGCAGAGTCACCTCATTTGTAAAGTAGTTTGTTGAGAAAATTAACATCTTTATTGCAAACATTGTACTGTGTGAAATAAGCCCATTCGGTTCTAAATCAGTTGCTTTCCTACAAAGAAGGTTGAGTGCAGCAAGTTCAAACTTTCCTTGTTAATGTAATCTAAAAAGATGGCCTTAGTAGATTGGCCTCAAAAGTAGTTTCTTTGAAAGAAACATCTTCAGTAAACTGTACTTGTGAAATAAGTTAATTCGCTTCTAGGAAAAACAAACATCTTCATTGCCGATGGCCAAGTTAGAAGATTCATTTGTAAACTATTTGTTGAAAAACAAACATCTTCATTCGAACATTGTACTCTAGGAATCAGTTGCTTTCCTACAAACAAGGTTGAGTGCAGCAAGTTCAAACTTTCCTTGTTAATGTAATCTAAAAAGATGCACAACTTAGTAGATTGGCCTCATTTCTAAATTAGTTTGTTTAGAAAACAAACATCTTCATTACCGAACACTGTGCTATGTGAAATAAGAGAGTTCCGTTCTAGGAATCACTTGCTTTCCTACGAAGAAGGTTGAGTGCAGCAAGTACAAACTTTCCTAGTTTGTGTAATCTAACAAGATGTACAAGTTAGTGGATTCGACTCATTTCTAACGTAGTTTCTTTAGAAAAGAAACATCTTCAGTACCGAACACTGTACTGTGTGAAATAAGTGAATTCGCTTCTAGGAATCAGTTTAATTTCTACGAAAATGGTTGAGTGCAGCAAGTTCAAACTCTCCTTGTTAATGTAATCTAAAAACATGGCCAAGTTAGTAGATTCGCCTCATTTTAAAGTAGTTTGTTGAGAAAACAAAAATCTTCATTGCCAAATATTGTACTGTGTTAAATAAGCTCATTGGGTTCTAGGAATCAGTTGCTTTCCTACAAAGAAGGTTGAGTGCAGCAAGTTCAAACTTTCCTTGTGAATGTAATCTGAAAAGTTTCACAACTTAGTAGATTGGCCTCATTTCTAAAGTAGTTTGTTTACAAAACAAACATCTTCATTTCAGAACACTATACTATGTGAAATGAGCTAGTTCGGTTCTTGCAATCACTTGCTTTCCTACGAAGAAGGTTGAGTGCAGCAAGTTCAACTTTCCTTGTTAATGTAATCTAAAAAGATGGCCATGTTAGCAGAGTCACCTTATTTGTAAAATAGTTTGTTGAGAAAATTAACATCTTTAATGCCAAACATTTTACTGTTTGAAATAAGCTCATTCGGTTCTAGGAATCACTTGCTTTCCTACAAAGAAGGTTGAGTGCAGCAAGTTCAAACTTTCTTTGTTAATGTAATCTGAAAAGATGCACAACTTATTAGATGGGCCTCATTTCTAAAGTAGTTTCTATTGAAAAGAAACATCTTCAGTACTAAACACTGTACTGTGTGAAATAAGTTAATTCGCTTCCAGGAATCAGTTTAACTTCTATGAAGAAGGTTGAGAGCAGCAAGTTCAAACTTTCCTTGTTAATGTAATCTAAAAAGATCGCGAAGTTAGAAGATTCGCCACATTTGTAAAGTACGTTGTTGAGAAAACAAACATCTTCATTGCCGAACATTGTACTGTGTGAAATAAGCTCATTCTGTTCTAGGAATCACTTGCTTTCCTACGAAGAAGGTTGAGTGCACCAAGTTCAAACTTTCGTTGTTAATGTAATCTAAAAAGATGGCCATGTTAGCAGAGTCACCTTATTTGTAAAATAGTTTGTTGAGAAAATTAACATCTTTAATGCCGAACATTGTACTGTTTGAAATAAGCTCATTCGGTTCTAGGAATCACTTGCTTTCCCACAAAGATAGTTGAGTGCAGCAAGTTCAAACTTTCTTTGTTAATGTAATCTGAAAAGATGCACAACTTATTAGATGGGCCTCATTTCTATAGTAGTTTCTTTTGAAAAGAAACATCTTCAGTACTAAACACTGTACTGTGTGAAATAAGTTAATTCGCTTCCAGGAATCAGTTTAATTTCTACGAAGAAGGTTGAGAGCAGCAAGTTCAAACTTTCCTTGTTAATGTACTCGGAAAAGATACACAACTTAGTAGATTGGCCTCATTTGTAAAGTAGTTTCTTTAGAAAAGAAACATCTTCAGTACTGAACACTGTACTGTGTGAAATAAGGTAAATAGATTCTAGGAATCAGTTTAATTTCTAAGAATATGGTTGAGTGCAGCCAGTTCAAACTTTCCTTGTTAATGTAATCTAAAAAGATGGCCAAGTTAGAAGATTCGCCTCATTTGTAAAGTACTTTGTTGAGGAAACAAACATCTTCACTGCCCAACATTGTACTGTGTGAAATATGCTCATTCGGTTCTAGGAATCAGTTACTTTCCTACAAAGAAGGTTGAGTGCAGCAAGTTCAATCTTTCCTTGTTAATGTAATCTAAAAAGATGGCCAAGTTAGAAGATTCGCCTCATTTGTAAAGTACTTTGTTGAGAAAACAAACATCTTCATTGCTAAAAATTGTACTGTGTGAAATAAGCTCATTCGGTTCTAGGAATCAGTTCCTTTCCTACAAAGAAGGTGGAGTGCAGCAAGTTCAAACTTTCCTTGTTAATGTAATCTGAAAAGATGCACAACTTAGTAGATTGGCCTCAATTCTAACGTACTTTGTTTAGAAAACAAACATCTTCATTAACAAACACTGTACAGTGTGAAATAAGTTAATTCGATTCTAGGAATCAGTTTAGTTTCTACGAAGAAGGTGGAGTGCAGCAAGTTCAAACTTTCCTTCTAATGGAATCTAAAAAGATGGCCAAGTTAGAACATTCGCCTGATTTGTAAAGTACTTTGTTGAGAAAACAAACATCTTCATTGCCGAACATTGTACTGTGTGAAATAAACTCATTCGGTTCTAGGAATCAGTTCCTTTCCTATAAAGAACGTTGAGTGCAGCAAGTTCAAACTTTCCTTGTTAATGTAATCTGAAAAGATGCACAACTTAGTAGATTGGCCTCATTTCTAAAGTAGTTTGTTTACAAAACAAACATCTTCATTACCGAAGACTATACTATGTGAAATGAGCTAGTTCGGTTCTAGGAATCACTTGCTTTCCTACGAAGAAGGTTGAGTGCATCAAGTTCAAACTTTCCTAGTTTGTGAAACCTAACAAGATGTACAAGTTAGTGCATTCGCCTCATTTCTAAAGTAGTTTCTTTAGAAAAGAAACATCTTCAGTACTGAACACTGTACTGTGTGAAATAAGGTAAATCGGTTTTAGGAATCAGTTTAATTTCTAAGAAATGGTTGAGTGCAGGCAGTTCAAACTTCCCTGGTTAATGTAATCTGAAAAGATGCACAACTTAGTAGATTGGCCTCATTTCTAAAGTAGTGTGTTTGCAAAACAAACATCTTCATTACCGAACATTATACTATGTGAAATGAGCTAGTTCGGTTGTAGGAATCACTTGCTTTCCTACGAAGACGGATGAGTGCAGCAAGTTCAAACTTTCCTCTTTTGTGTAATCTAACAAGATGTACAAGTTAGTGGATTCGCGTCGTTTCTAAAGTGGTTTCTTTAGAAAACAAACATCTTCAGTACCGAACACTGTACTGTGTGAAATAAGTTAATTGGATTCTAGGAATCAGTTTCCTGTCTACGAAGATGGTTGAGTGCAGCAAGTTCAAACTTTCCTTGTTAATGTAATCTAAAAAGATGGCCAAATTAGCAGAGTCACCTCATTTGTAAAATCGTTTGTTGAGAAAATTAACATCTTTATACCCGAACATTGTACTGTGTGAAATAAGCTCATTCGGTTCTAGGAATCACTTGCTTTCCTACAAAGAAGGTTGAGTGCAGCCAGTTCAAACTTACCTTATTAACGTAATCTAAAAAGATGCACAACTTAGTAGATTGGCCTCATTTCTAAAGTAGTTTCTTTAGAAAAGAAACTTCTTCAGTACCGAACACTGTACTTTGTGAAATTAGTTAATTCACTTCTAGGAAGCAGTTTAATTTCTACCAAGAAGGTTGAGTGCAGCAATTCAAACTTTCCTTGTTAATGTAATGTAAAAAGATGGCCAAGTTAGAAGATTCGCCTCATTTGTAAAGTACTTTGTTGAGGAAACAAACATCTTCACTGCCTAACATTGTACTGTGTGAAATAAGCTCATTCGGTTCTAGGAATCAGTTACTTTCCTACAAAGAAGGTTGAGTCCAGCAAGTTCAAACTTTTCTTGTTAATGTAATCTAAAAAGATGGCCATGTTAGTAGATTCGCCTCATTTGTAAAGTAGTTTGTTGAGAAAACAAACATCTTCATTGCTGAACATTGTATTGTGTGAAATAAGCTCATTCGGTTGTAGGAATCAGTTGCTTTCCTACAAAGAAGGTGGAGTGCAGCAAGTTCAAACTTTCTTTGTTAATGTAATCTGACAAGTTGCACACCTTAGTAGATTGGCCTCATTTCTAACGTAGTTTCTTTAGAAAGGAAACATCTTCAGTACCGAACACTGTACTGTGTGAAATAAGTGAATTCGCTTCTAGGAATCAGGTTAAATTCTACGAAGAAGGTTGAGTGCAGCAAGTTCAAACTTTCCTTGTTAATGTAATCTCAAAAGATGGCCAAGTCATAAGACTTGCCTCATTTGTAAAGTACTTTGTTGAGGAAACAAACATCTTCATGGCCGAACATTGTACTGTGTGAAATAAGCTCATTCGGTTCTAGGAATCAGTTGCTTTCCTACAAAGAAGGTTGAGTGAAGCAAGTTCAAACTTTCCGTGTTAATGTAATCTAAAAAAATGGCCAAGTTAGTAGATTAGACTCATTGGTAAAGTAGTTTGTTGAGAAAACAAACATCTTCATTGCCGAACATTGTACTGTGTGAAATAAGCTCATTCGGTTCTAGGAATCAGTTGCTTTCCTACAAAGAAGGTTGAGTGCAGCAAGTTCAAACTTTCCTTGTTAATGTAATCTGAATAGATGCACAATGTAGTAGATTGGCCTCATTTCTAAAGTAGTTTCTTTAGAAAACAAACATCTTCATTACCGAACACTGTATTATGTGAAATGTGCTAGTTCAATTCTAGGAATCACTTGCTTTCCTACGAAGAAGGTTGAGTGCAGCAAGTTCAAACTTTCCTAGTTTGTGTAATCTAACAAGATGTACAAGTTAGTGGATTCGCCTCATTTCTAAAGTCATTTCTTTAGAAAAGAAACATCTTCAGTACCGAACACTGTACTGTGTGAAATAAGTTAATTCGGTTCTAGGAATCAGTTTAATTTCTACGAAGATGGTTGAGTGCAGCAAGTTCAAACTTTCCCTGTTAATGTAATCTAAAAAGATGGCCAAGTTAGTAGATTCGCCTCATTTGTAAAGTAGTTTGTTGAGAAAATTAACATCTTTATTGCCGAACAATGTACTGTGTGAAATAAGCTCATTCGGTTCTAGGAATCAGTTGCTTTCCTACAAAGAAGGTTGAGTGCAGCAAGTTCAAACTTTCCTGTTAATGTAATCTGAAAAGTTGCACAACTTAGTAGATTGGCCTCATTTCTAAAGTACTTTCTTTAGAAAAAGAAACATCTTCAATACCTAACACTGTCCTGTTTGAAATGAGTTAATTCGCTTCTAGGAATCAGTTTAATTTCTACGAATATGGTTGAGTGCAGCAAGTTCAAACTTTCCTAATTTGTGTAATCTAACAAGATGTACAAGTTAGTGGATTTCCTCATTTCTAAAGTAGTTTCTTTAGAAAAGAAACATCTTCAGTACCTAACACTGTACTGTGTATAATAAGTGAGTTCGCTTCTAGGAATCAGTTTAATTTCTACGAAGAAGGTGGAGTGCAGCAAGTTCAAACTTTCCTTGTTAATGGAATCTAAAAACAAGGCCAAGTTAGTAGATTCGCCTCATTTGTAAAGTAGTTTGTTGAGAAAACAAACATCTTCATTGCCGAACATTGTACTGTGTGAAATAAGCTCATTCGGTTCTAGGAATCAGTTCCTTTCCTAAAAGGAAGGTTGAGTGAAGCAAGTTCAAACTTTCCTTGTTAATGTAAACTGAATACATGCACAACTTAGTAGATTGGCCTCATTTCTAAAGTAGTTTGTTCAGAAAACAAACATCTTCATTACCGAACACTGTACTATGTGAAATGTGCTAGTTCGATTCTAGGAATCACTTGCTTTCCTACTGAACAAGGTTGAGTGCAGCAAGTTCAAACTTTCCTAGTTTGTGTAATCTAACAATTTGTACAAGTTAGTGGATTCGCCTCATTTCTAAAGTAGTTTCTTTAGAAAAGAAACCTCTTCAGTACCAACACTGTACTGTGTGAAATAAGTTAATTCGGTTCTAGGAATCAGTTTCCTTTCTACGAAGATGGTTGAGTTTAGCCAGTTCAAACTTTCCTTGTTAATGTAATCTAAAAAGATGTCCAAGTTAGTAGATTCGCCTCATTTCTAAAGTAGTTTCTTTAGAAAACAAACCTAAATTGCCAAACTTTGTACTCTGTGAAATGAGCTAATTCGGTTCTAGGAATTAGTTTACTTTCTACGAAGATGGTTGAATTTAGCAAGTTCAAACTTCCCTTGTTAATGTGCTCTAAAAAGATGTCCAAGTTAGTAGATTTGCCTCTTTGGTAAAGTAGTTTGTTGAGAAAACAAACATCTTCATTGCCGAACATTGTACTGTGTGAACAAAGCCAATTTAGTTCTAGAATTCAGTTGCTTTCCTACAAAGAAGGGTGAGTGCAGCCAGTTCAAACATTCCTTGTTAATGTAATCTAAGAAGATGCAAAACTTAGTAGATTGGGCTCATTTCTAAAGTAGTTTCTTTAGAAAAGAAACATGTTCAGTACCGAACACTGTACTGTGTGAAATAAGTGAATTCGCTTCTAGGAATCAGTTTAATTTCTACGAAGATGCTTGAGTGCAGCAAGTTCAAACTTTCCTTGTTAATGTAATCTAAAAAGATGGCCAAGATAGAAGATTCGACTCATTTGTAAAGTACTTTGTTGAGAAAACAAACATCTTCATTGCCGAACATTGTACTGTGTGAAATAAGCCCATTCAGTTCTAGGAATCAGTTGCTTTGCTATAAAAAAGGTTGAATGCAGCAAGTTCAAACTTTCCTTGTTAATGTAATCTAAAAAGATGCACAACTTAGTAGATTGGCCTCATTTCTAAAGTAGTTTGTTTACAAAACAAACATCTTCATTACCGAAGACTATACTATGTGAAATGAGCTAGTTCGGTTCTAGGAATCACTTGCTTTCCTACGAAGAAGGATGAGTGCAGCAAATTCAAACTTTCCTCATTTGTGTAATCTAACAAGATGTACAAGATAGTGGATTCGTGTCATTTCTAAAGTGGTTTCTTTAGAACACAAACATCTTCATGCACGGAACACTGTACTGTGTGAAATAAGTTAATTCGCTTCTAGGAATCAGTTTAATTTCTACGAAGAAGGTTGAGTGCAGCAAGTTCAAACTTTCCTTGTTAATGTAATCTCAAAAGATGGCCAAGTTAGAAGATTCACCTCATTTGAAAAGTACTTTGTTGAGGAAACAAACATCTTCATTGCCCAACATTGTACTGTGTGAAATAAGCTCATTCGGTTCTAGGAATCAGTTGCTTTCCTACAAAGAAGGTTGAGTGCAGCAAGTTCAAACTTTCCTTGTTAATGTAATCTATAAAGATGGCCAAGTTAGTAGATTCGCCTCATTTGTAAAGTAGTTTGTTGAGAAAACAAACATCTTCATTGCCGAACATTGTACTGTGTGAAATAAGCTCATTCGGTTCTAGGAATCAGTTGCTTTCCTCCAAAAAATGTTGAGTGCAGCAAGTTCAAACTTTCCTTGTTAATGTAATCTGAAAAGATGCACAACGTAGTAGATTGGCCAAATTTCTAAAGTAGTTTGTTTAGAAAACAAACATCTTCATTACCGAACACTGTACTATGTGAAATGAGCTAGTTCGATTCTAAGAATCACTTGCTTTCCTACGAAGGATGTTAAGTGCAGCAAGTTCAAACTTTCCTAGTTTCTGTAGTCTAACAAGATGTACAAGTTAGTGGATTCACCTCATTTCTAAAGTAGTTTCTTTAGAAAAGAAACATCTTCAGTACCGAACACTGTACTGTGTGAAATAAGTGGATTCGCTTCTAAGAATCAGTTTAATTTCTACGAAGATGGTTGAGTGCAGCAAGTTCAAACATTCCTTGTTAATGTAATGCAAAAGATGGCCAAGTTAGTAGATTCTCCTCATTTGTAAAGTAGTTTGTTGAGAAAATTAACATCTTTATTGCCGAACATTGTACTGTGTGAAATAAGCTCATTCGGTTCTAGGAATCACTTGCTTTCCTACAAAGAAGGTTGAGTGCAGCAAGTTCAAACTTTCCTTGTTAATGGAAACTAAAAAGATGCACAACTTAGTAGATTGGCCTCATTTCTAAAGTAGTTTCTTTAGAAAAGAAACATCTTCAGTACCGAACACTGTACTGTGTGAAATAAGTTAATTCGGTTCTAGGAATCAGTTTCCTTTCTACGAAGATGGTTGAGTTTAGCAAGTTCAAACTTTCCTTGTTAATATAATCTAAAAAGATGTCCAAGTTAGTAGATTCGCCTCATTTCTAAAGTAGTTTCTTTAGAAAACAAACCTAAGTTGCCAAACTTTGTACTGTGTGAAATGAGCTAATTCGGTTCTAGGAATTAGTTTACTTTCTACGAAGATGGTTGAGTTTAGCAAGTTCAATCTTTCCTTGTTAATGTGCTCTAAAAAGATGTCCAAGTTAGTAGATTTGCCTCATATGTAAAGTAGTTTGTTAAGAAAACAAACATCTTCATTGCTGAACATCGTACTGTGTGTAAAAAGCTAATTCAGTTCTAGAATTCAGTTGCTTTCCTACAAAGAAGGTTGAGTGCAGCAAGTTCAAACTTTCCTTGTTAATGTAATCTGAAAAAATGCACAAATTAGTAGATTGGCCTCATTTCTAAAGTAGTTTGTTTACAAAACAAACATCTTCATTACCCAACACTATACTATGTTAAATGAGCTAGTTTGGTTCTAGGAATGACTTGCTTTCCTACGAACAAGGTTGAGTGCAGTGAGTTCAAACTTTCCTAGTTTGTGTAATCTAACAAGATGTACAAGTTAGTGCATTCGCCTCATTTCTAAAGTAGTTTCTTTAGAAAAGAAACATCTTCAGTACTGAATACTGTACTGTGTGAAATAAGGTAAATCGGTTCTAGGAATCAGTTTAATTTCTGTGAAGACGGGTGAGCGCAGCAAGTTCAAACTTTCCTTGTTAATGTAATCTATAAAGATGCACAACTTAGTAGATTGGCTTCATTTCAAAAGTAGTTTGTTTACAAAACAAACATCTTCATTACTGAAGACTATACTATGTGAAATGAGCTAGTTCGGTTCTAGGAATCACTTGCTTTCCTATGAAGAAGGATGAGTGCAGCAAATTCTATCTTTCCTCGTTTGTGTCATCTAACACTATATACAAGTTAGTGTATTCGCTTCGTTTCTAAAGTGGTTTCTTTAGAAAACAAACATCTTCAGTACTGAACACTGTACTGTGTGAAATAAGTTAATTCGGTTCTAGGAATCAGTTTCCTTTCTACGAAGGTGGTTGATTGCAGCAAGTTCAAACTTTCCTTGTTAATGTAATCTAAAAAGATGGCCAAGTTAGCAGAGTCACCTCATTTGTAAAATAGTTTGTTGAGAAAATTAACATCTTTATAGCCGAACATTGTACTGTGTGAAATAAGCTCATTCGGTTCTAGGAATCACTTGCTTTCCTACAAAGAAGGTTAAGTGCAGCAAGTTGAAACTTACCTTATTAATGTAATCTAAAAAGATGCACAACATAGTAGATTGGTGTCATTTCTAAAGTAGTTTCTTTAGAAAAGAAACATCTTCAGTACCAACACTGTACTGTATAAAATAAGTGAATTCGCTTCTAGGAATCAGTTTAATTTCTAGGAAGAAGGTTGTGTGCAGCAAGTTCAAACTTTCCTTGTTAATGTAATCTAACAAGATGTAAGTTAGTTAGTGCATTCGCCTCATTTCAAAGGTAGTTTCTTGAGAAACAAACATCTTCATTACCGAACACTTGTACTGTGTGAAATAAAGTAATTTGGATCTAGGAATCAGTTTAATTTCAACAAAGATGGTTGATTACAGCAAGTTCAAACTTTCCTTGTTTATGTAATCTAAAAAGATGCACAACTTAGAAGATTGGCCTCATTTCTAAAGTAGTTTGTTTACAAAACAAACATCTTCATTACCAAAACTAAACTATGTGAAATCAGCTAGTTCGGTTCTAGGAATCACTTGCTTTCCTACGAAGATGGTTGAGTGCAGCAAATTCAAACTTTCCTCGTTTGTGTAATCTAACAAGATATACAAGTTAGTGGATTCGCGTCATTTCTAAAGTGGTTTCTTTAGAAAACAAACATCTTCAGTACTGAACACTGTACTGTGTGAAATAAGTTAATTCGGTTCTAGGAATCATTTTCCTTTCTACAAAGATGGTTGAGTGCAGCAAGTTCAAACTTTCCTTGTTAATGTAATCTAAAAAGATGGTCAAGTTAGCATAGTCACCTCATTTGTAAAATAGTTTGTTGAGAAAATAACATCTTTATTGCCGAACATTGTACTGTGTGAAATAAGCTCATTCGGTTCTAGGAATCACTTGTTTTCCTACAAAGAAGGTTGAGTGCAGCAAGTTCAAACTTTCTTTGTTAATGTAATCTAAAAAGATGCACAACTTATTAGATGGGCCTCATTTCTAAAGTAGTTTCTTTAGAAAAGAAACATCTTCAGTACCAAACACTGTACTGTGTGAAATAAGTTAATTCACTTCTAGGAATCAGTTTAATTTCTACGAAGATGGTTGAGTGCAGCAAGTTCAAACTTTCCTCGTTAATGTAATCTAAAAAGATGGCCAAGTTAGTAGATTCGCCTCATTTGTAAAGTAGTTTGTTCAGAAAACAAACATCTTCATTTCCAAACATTGTACTGTGTGAAATAAGCTCATTCGGTTCTAGGAATGAGTTGCTTTCCTACAAAGAAGGTTGAGTGCAGCAAGTTCAAACTTTCCTTGTTAATGTAATCTAAAAAGTTGGACAACTTAGTAGATTGGCCTCATTTCTAAAGTAGTTTCTTTTGAGAAAACAAACATCTTCATTACTGAACACTGTACTGTGTGAAATAAGTTAATTCGGTTCTAGGAATCAGTTTAATTTCTACAAAGAAGGTTGAGTGCAGCAAGTTCAAACTTTCCTAGTTTGTGTAATCTAAAACGATTACAACTTAGTGCATTCGCCTCATTTCTAAAGTACTTTATTTAGAAAAGAAACATCTTCTGTACTGAACAATGAACTGTGTGAAATAAGGTAAATTGGTTCTAGGAATCAGTTTAATTTCTAAGAAGATGGTTGAGTGCTGCAAGTTCAAACTTTCCTTGTTAATGTAATCTAAAAGATGGCCAAACTAGAAGATTCACCTCATTTGTAAAGTACTTTGTTGAGAAAACAAACATCTTCATTATCGAACACTGTACTATGTGAAATAAGCCATTCGATTCTAGGAATCACTTGCTTTCCTATAAAGAAGGTTGAGTGCAGGAAGTTCAAACTTTCCTAGTTTGTGTAATCCAACAAGATGTACAAGTCAGTGGTTTGGCCATTGTTTCTAAAGTGGTTTCTTTAGAAAACAAACATCTTCAGTACTGAACACTGTACTGTGTGAAATAAGTTAATTCACTTCTAGGAATCAGTTTCCTTTCTACGAAGATGGTTGAGTGCAGCAAGTTCAATCTTTCCCTGTTAATGTAATCTAAAAAGATGGCCAAGTTAGCAGACTCACCTCATTTGTAAGGTAGTTTGTTGAAAAAATTAACATCTTTATTGCCGAACATTGTACTGTGAATCTAATAAGCTCATTTGCTAGGAATCAGTTGCTTTCCTATAAAGAAGGTTGAGTGCAGCAAGTTCAAACTTTCCTTGTTAATGTAATCTGAAAATATGCACAACTTAGTGGAATTGCCTCATTTCTAAAGTAGTTTGTTTACAAAACAAACATCTTCTTTACCGAACACTATACTATGTGAAATGAGCTAGTTCGGTTCTAGGAATCACTTGCATTCCTACAAAGAAGGATGAGTGCAGCAAGTTCAAACTTTCCTAGTTTGTGTAATCTAACAAGAAGTACAAGTTAGTGGATTCGCATCGTTTCCAAAGTGGTTTCTTTAAAAAACAAACATGTTCAGTACTGAACACTGTACTGTTTGAAATGAGTTAATTCAGTTCTAGGAATCAGTTTCTTTTCTACGAAGATGGTTGAGTGCAGCAAGTTCAAACATTCCTTGTTAATGTAATCTAAAAAGATGGCCAAGTTAGCAGAGTCAACTCATTTGTCAAATAGTTTGTTGAGAAAATTAACATCTTTATAGCCGAACATTGTACTGTGTGACATAAGCTCATTCGGTTCTAGGAATCACTTCCTTTCCTACAAAGGAGGTTGAGTGCAGCAAGTTCAAACTTACCTTGTTAATGTAATCTAAAAAGATGCACAACTTAGTAGATTGGCCTCATTTCTAAAGTACTTTCTTTAGAAAAGAAACATCTTCAGTATCAAACACTGTACTGTGTGAAATAAGTTACTTCGCTTCTAGGAATCAGTTTAATTTCTACGAAGATGGTTGAGTGCAGCAAGTTCAAACTTTCCTTTTTAATGTAATCTCAAAAGATGGCCAAGTTAGAAGATTCGCCTCATTTGTAAAGTAGTTTGTTGAGAAAACAAACATCTTCATTGCCGAACATTGTACTGTGTGAAAAAAGCTAATTCGGTTGGAGAATTCAGTTGCTTTCCAAAAAGACGGTTGAGTGCAGCAAGTTCAAACTTTCTTTGTTAATGTAATCTAAAAAGATGCAAAACTTAGTAGATTGGCCTCATTTCTAAAGTTGTTTCTTTAGAAAAGAAAGATCTTCAGTACCGAACACTGTACTATGTGAAATAAGTTAATTCGCTTCTAGGAATCGGTTTAATTTCTACGAAGAAGGTTGAGTGCAGCAAATTCAAACTTTCCTAGTTTTTTTTAATCTAACAAGATGTACAAGTTCGTTGATTCGCGTCATTTCTAAAGTAGTTTCTTTAGAAAACAAACCTTCATTGCCAAACATTGCTCTGTGTGAATTGAGCTAATTGTGTTCTAGGAATCAGTTTACTTTATACGAAGATGGTTGAGTGCAGCAAGTTCAAACTTTCCTTGTTAATGTAATCTAAAAAGATGTCCAAGTTAGTAGATTTGACTCATTTGTAAGGTAGTTTGTTCAGAAAACAAACATCTTCATTGTGGAATATTGTACTGTGTGAAAAAATTAATTCGAATCTAGAAATCATTCGCTTTTCTACAAAGATGGTTGAGTGCAGCAATTTCAAACATTCCTTGTTAATATAATCTAAAAAGATGCACAACTTAGTGGATTCGCCTCATTTCTAACGTAATTTCTTTAGAAAAGAAACGTCTTCAGTACCGAACCCTGTACTGTCTGAAATAAGTTAATTCGCTTCCAGGAATCAGTTTAATTTCTACGAAGATGGTTGAGTGCAGCAAGTTCATACTATCCTTCTTAATGTAATCTGGAAAGATGGCCAAGTTAGTAGATTCACCTCATTTGTAAAGTAGTTTGTTGTGAAAAGAAACATCTTCATTGCAGAACATTGTACTGTGTGAAAAAAGCTAATTCGGATCTAGAATTTAGTTGCTTGCCTACAAAGACGGTTGAGTGCAGCAAGTTCAAACATTCCTTGTTAATGTATTCTAAAAAGGTGCACAATTAGGGGATTCGCCTCATTTCTAAAGTAATTTCTTTAGAAAAGAAACATCTTCAGTACCGAACCCTGTACTGTGTGAAATATGGTAATTCGGTTCTAGGAAATCAGTTTAATTTCTACGAAGATGGTTGAGTGCAACAAGTTTAAACTTTCCTTGTTAATGTAATCTAAAAAGATGGCCAAGTTAGTAGATTTGCCTCAATTGTAAAGTAGTTTGTTGAGAAAACAAAGATCTTCATTGCCAAACATTGTACTGTGTGAAATAATCTCATTCGGTTCTAGGAATCAGTTGCTTTCCTACAAAGCAGGTTGAGTGCAGCAAGTTCAAACTTTCCTTGTTAATGTAATCTGAAAAGTTGCACAACTTAGTAGATGGGCCTCATTTCTAAAGTAGTTTGTTTAGAAAACAAACATCTTCATTACCGAACACTATACTATGTGAAATGAGCTAGTTCGGTTCTAGGAATCACTTGCTTTCGTACGAAGAAGGTTGACTGCAGCAAGTTCAACCTTTCCTCCTTTGTGTAATCTAACAAGATTTACAAGTTAGTGGATTTGCACATTTCTAAAGTGGTTTCCTTATAAAAGAAACATCTTCAGTAGTGAACACCTTACTGTGTGAAATAAGTTAATTCGGTTCTAGGAATCAGTTTCCTTTCTACGAACATGGTTGAGTGCAGCAAGTGCAAACTTTCCTAGTTTGTGTAATCTAACAAGATGTACAAGTTAGTGGTTCGCGTCATTTCTAAATTAGTTTTTTTAGAAAACAAACAACTTCAGTACCGAACACTGTACTGTGTGAAATAAGTTAATTAGGTTCTAGGAATCAGTTTCCTTTCTACGAAGATGGTTGAGTTTAGAAAGTTCAAACTTTCCTTGGTCATGTAATCTAAAAAGATGTCCAAGTTAGTAGATTCGCCTCATTTCTAAAGTAGGTTCTTTAGAAAACAAACCTAAATTGCCAAACTTTGTACTGTGTGAAATGAGGTATTCGGTTCTAGGAATCAGATTACTTTCTACGAAGATGGTTGAGTTTAGCAAGTTCAAACTTTCCTTGTTAATGTGCTCTAAAAAGATGTCCAAGTTAGTAGATTTGCCTCATTGGTAAAGTAGTTTGTTGAGAAAACAAACGTCTTCATTGCCGAACATTGTACTGTGTGAAAAAAGCTAATTTAGTTCTAGAATTCAGTTGCTTTCCTACAAATAAGTTTGAGTGCAGCCAGTTCAAACTTTCCATATTAATGTAATCTAAAAAGATTCACAACGTAGTAGATTGGCCTCATTTCTAAAGTAGTTTCTTTAGAAAAGAAACATCTTCAGTACCGAACACTGTACTGTGTGAAATAAGTTAATTCACTTCTAGGAATCAGTTTAATTTCTACAAAGATGGTTGAGTGCAGCAAGTTCAAACTTTCTTACTTTGTCTAATCTAACAAGATGTACAAATTAGTGCATTCGCCTCATTTCTAAAGTAGTTTCTTTGGAAAAGAAACATCTTCAGTACCTAACACTGTTCTGTGTGAAATAAGGTAATTCGGTTCTCGGAATCAGTTGCTTTCCTACAAAGAAGGTTGAGTGCAGCAAGTTCAAACATTCTTTGTTAATGTAATCTAAAAAGATGCACAACGTAGTAGATTGGCCTCATTTCTAAACTAGTTTGTTTAGAAAACAAACATCATCATTACCGAACACTGTACTATGTGAAATGAGCTAGTACCGTTGTAGGAATCACTTTCATTCCTACGAAGAAGGTTGAGTGCAGCAAGTTCAAACTTTCCTAGTTTGTGTAATCTAAGAAGATGGCCAAGTTAGCAGATTCACCTCATTGGTAAAATAGTTTGTTGAGAAAATTAACATCTTTATTGCCGAACATTGTAATGTGAGAAATAAGCTCATTCGGTTCTAGGAATCACTTGCTTAAATACAAAGAAGGTTGAGTGCAGCAAGTTCAAACTTTCCTTGTTAATGTAATCTAAAAAGATGCACAACTTAGTAGATAGGCCTCATTTCTAAAGTAGTTTCTTTAGAAAAGAAACATCTTCAGTACCGAACACTGTACAGTGTGAAATAAGTTAATTCGCTTCTAGGAATCATTTTAATTTCTACGAAGAAGGTTGAGTGCAGCAACTTCAAACTTTCCTTGTTAATGTAATCCTAAAAGATGCACAACTTAGTAGATTGGCCTCATTTCTAAAGTAGTTTGTTTACCAAACAAACATCTTCGTTAACGAACACTATACTATGTGAAATGAGCTAGTTCGGTTCTAGGAATCACTTGCTTTCCTTCGAAGAAGGTTGAGTGCAGCAAGTTCAAACATTCCTCGTTTGTGTAATCCAACAAGAAGTACAAGTTAGTGGTTTTGCGTCGTTTCTAAAGTGGTTTCTTTAGAAAACAAACATCTTCAGTACTCAACACTGTACTGTGTGAAGTAAGTTAATTCGGTTCTAGGAATCAGTTTCCTTTGTACGAAGATGGTTGACTGCAGCAAGTTCAAACTTTCCTTGTTAATGTAATCTAAAAAGATTGCCAAGTTTGTAGATTCGCCTCATTTGTAAAGTAGTTTGTTGAGAAATAAACATCTTCATTGCCAAACATTGTCCTGTGTGAAATATGCTCATTCGATACTAGGAATCAGTTGCTTTCCTACAAAGAAGGTTGAGTGCAGCAAGTTCAAACTTTCGTTGTTAATGTAATCTGAAAAGTTGCACAACATAGTAGATTGGCCTCATTTCTAAAGTAGTTTGTTTACAAAACAAACATCTTCATCACCGAACACTATACTATGTGAAATGAGCTAGTTCGGTTCTAGGAACCACTTGCTTTCCTACCAAGAAGGTTGAGTGCAGCAAGTTCAAACTTTCCTCTTTTGTGTAATCTAACAAGATTTACAAGTTAGTGGATTCGCGTCGTTTCTAAAGTGGTTTCCTTAGAAACCAAACATCTTCAGTACTGAATACTGTACTGTGTGAAATAAGTTAATTCGGTTCTAGGAATCAGTTTCCTTTCCATTAAGATGGTTGAGTTTAGCAAGTTCAAACTTTCCTTGTTAATGTAATCTAAGAAGATGGCCAAGTTAGTAGATTCGCCTCATTTCTAAAGTAGTTTCTTTAGAAAACAAACCTAAATTGAAAAACTTTGTACATTGTGAAATGAGCTAATTCGGTTCTAGGAATCAGTTTCCTTTCTACAAAGATGGTTGAGTTTAGCAAGTTCAAACTTTCCTTGTTAATGTGCTCTAAAAAGATGTCCAAGTTAGGAGATTTGCCTCACTGGTAAAGTAGTTTGTTGAGAAAAAAAAACATCTTCACTGACGAACATTGTACTGTGTGAAAAAAGCTAATTTAGTTCTAGAATTCAGAAGCTTTCCTACAAAGAAGGTTGAGTGCAGCCAGTTCAAACTTTCCTTGTTAATGTAATCTAAAAAGATGCACAACTTAGTCGATTGGCCTCATTTCTAATGTAGTTTTTTTAGAAAAGAAACATCTTCAGTCCCGAACACAGTACTGTGTGAAATAAGTTAATTCTCTTCTAGGAATCAGTTTAATTTCTACGAAGAAGGTTGAGTGCAGCAAGTTCAAACTTTCCTTGTAAATGTAATCTAAAAAGATGGCCAAGTTAGAAGATTCGCCTTATTTGGAAAGTACTTTGTTGAGAAAACAAACATCTTCATTACCGAACACTGTACTATGTGAAATAAGCTAGTTCCGTTCTAGGAATCACTTGCTTTCCTACGAAGAAGGTTGAGTGCAGCAAGTTCAAACTTTCCTAGTCAGTGTAATCTAACAAGATGTACAAGTTAGTGGATTGGCGTCGTTTCTTAAGTGGTTTCCTTATAAAACAAACATCTTCAGTAGTGAACACTGTACTGTGTGAAATAAGTTAATTCGGTTCTAGGAATCAGTTTCCTTTCCACGAAGATGGTTGAGTGCAGCAAGTTCAAACGTTCCTTGTTAATGTAATCTAAAAGGATGGCCAAGTTAGCAGAGTCACCTCATTTGTAAAGTAGTTTGTTGAGAAAATTAACATCTTTATTGCCGAACATTGTACTGTGTGAAATAAGCCCATTCAGTTCTAGGAATCACTTGCTTTCCTACAAAGAAGGTTGAGTGCAGCAAGTTCAAACTTTCCTTGTTAATGTAACCTAAAAAGATGCAAAACTTAGTAGATTGGCCTCATTTCTAAAGTAGTTTCTTTAGAAAAGAAACATCTTCAGTACCAAACACTGTACTGTGTGAAATAAGTTAATTCGCTTCTAGGAATCAGTTTAACTTGTACGGAGAAGGTTGAGTGCAGCAAGTTCAAACTTTCCTTGTTAATGTAATCTAAAAAGATGGCCAAGTTAGAAGATTCGCCTCATTTGTAAAGTACTTTGGTGAGAAAACAAACATCTTCATTGCCGAACATTGTACTGTGTGAAATAAGCTCATTCGGTTCTAGGAATTAGTTGCTTTCCTACAAAGAACGTTGAGTGCAGCAAGTTCAAACTTTCCTTGTTAATGTAATCTAAAAAGATGGCCAAGTTAGAAGATTGGCCTCATTTCTAAAGTAGTTTGTTTAGAAAACGAACATCTTCATTACCGAACACTGTGCCATGTGAAATAAGCGAGTTACGTTCTAGGAATCACTTGCTTTCCTACGAAGAAGGTTGAGTGCAGCAAGTACAAACTTTCCTAGTTTGTGTAATCTAACAAGATGTACAAGTTAGTGGATTCGCCTCATTTCTAAAGTAGTTCCTTTAGAAAAGAAACATCTTCTGTACTGAACACTGTACTGTGTGAAATAATTGACTTCGCTTCTAGGAATCAGTTTAATTTCTACGAAGATGGTTGAGTGCAGCAAGTTCAAACTTTCCTTGTTAATGTAATATAAAAGATGGCCAAGTTAGTAGATTCGCCTCATTTGTAAAGTGGTTTGTTGAGAAAAGAAACATCTTCAATTCCAAACATTGTCCTGTGTGAAATAAGCTCATTCGGTTCTAGGAATCAGTTGCTTTCCTACAAAGAAGGTTGAGTGCAGCAAGTTCAAACTTTCCTTGTGAATGTAATCTGAAAAGTTGCACAACTTAGTAGATTGGCCTCATTTCTAAAGTAGTTTGTTTACAAAACAAACATCTTCATTACCATACACTATACTATGTGAAATGAGCTAGTTCAGTTCTAGGAATCACTTGCTTTCCTACGAAGAAGGTTGAGTGCATCATGTTCAAACTTTCCTAGTTTGTGTAATCTAACAAGATGTACAAGTTAGTGCATTCGCCTCATTTCTAAAGTAGTTTCGTTAGAAAAGAAACATCTTCTGTACCGAACACTGTACTGTGTGAAATAAGGTAATTAGGTTCTAGGAATCGGTTCAATTTCTACGAAGATGGTTGAGTGCAGCAAGTTCAATCTTTCCTTATTAATGTAATCTAAAAAGATGCACAACTTAGTAGATTGGCCTCATTTCTAAACTAGTTTGTTTAAAAAGCAAACATCTTCATTACAGAACATTATACTATGTGAAATGGGCTAGTTCGGTTCTCGGAATCACTTGCTTTCCTACGAAGAAGGTTGAGTGCAGCAAGTTCAAACTTTCCTTGTTAATGTAATCTAAAAAGATGGCCATGATAGCAGAGTCACCTTATTTGTAAAATAGTTTGTTGTGAAAATTAACATCTATAATGCCGAACATTGTACTGTTTGAAATAAGCTCATTCGGTTCTAGGAATCACTTGCTTTCCTACAAAGAAGGTTGAGTGCAGCAAGTTCAAACATTCTTTGTTAATGTAATCTGAAAAGATGCACAACTTATTAGATTGGCCTCATTTCTAAAGTAGTTTATTTTGAAAAGAAACATCTTCAGTACTAAACACTGTACTGTGTGAAATAAGTTAATTCCCTTCCAGGAATCAGTTTAATTTCTACGAAGAAGGTTGAGAGCAGCAAGTTCAAACTTTCCTTGTTAATGTAATCTAAAAAGATGGCCAAGTTAGAAGATTCGCCTCATTTGTAAAGTACGTTGTTGAGAAAACAAACATCTTCATTGCCGAACATTGTACTGTGTGAAATAAGCTCATTCGGTTCTAGGAATCACTTGCTTTCCTACAAAGAAGGTTGAGTACAGCAAGTTCAAACTTTTCTTGTTAATGTAATCTGAAAAGTTGCACAACTTAGTAGATTGGCCTCATTTCTAAAGTCGTTTCTTTAGAAAAGAAACATCTTCAGTACCGAACACTGTACCCTGTGAAATAACCGAATTCGCTTCTAGGAATCAGTTTAATTTCTACTAAGATGGTTGAGTGCAGCAAGTTCAAACTTTCCTTGTTAATGTACTCTAAAAAGGATGGCCAAGTTAGTAGATGCGCCTCATTTGCAAAGTAGTTTGTTGAGAAAATTAACACCTTTATTGCCGAACATTGTACTGTGTGAAATAAGCTCATTCGGTTCTAGGAATCAGTTGCTTTCCTACAAAGAAGGTTCAGTGAAGCTAGTTCAAACTTTCCTTGTTAATGTAATCTGAAAAGTTTCACAACTTAGTAGATTGGCCTCATTTCTAAAGTAGTTTCTTTAGAAAAGAAACTTCTTCAGTACCGAACACAGTACCGTGTGAATTGAGTTTGTTCGCTTCTAGGAATCAGTTTAATTTCTATGAAGAAGGTTGAGTGCAGCAAGTTCAAACTTTCCTAGTTTGTGTAATCTAACAAGATATACAAGTTAGTGCATTCACCTCATTTCTAAAGTAGTTTCTTTAGAAAAGGAACATCTTCAGTACCGAACACTCTACTGTGTGAAATAAGTTAATTCGGTTCTAGGAATCAGTTTAATTTCTACGAAGATGGTTGAGTGCAGCAAGTTCAAACTTTCCTTGTTAATGTAATCTAAAAAGATGCACAACTTAGTAGATTGGCCTAATTTCTAAAGTAGTTTGTTTACAAAACAAACTTCTTCATTACAGAACACTATACTATGTGAAATGAGCTAGTTCGGTTCTAGGAATCACTTGCTTTCCTACGAAGAAGGTTGAGTGCAGCAAGTTCAAACTTTCCTTGTTAATGTATTCTAAAAAGATGGCCAAGATAGCAGAGTCACCTCATTTGTAAAATAGTTTGTTGAGAAAAGTAACATCTTTATTGCCGAACATTGTACTTTGTGAAATAAGCTCATTCGGTTCTAGGAATCACTTGCTTTCCTACAAAGAAGGTTGAGTGCAGCAAGTTCAAACTTTACTTCTTAATGTAATCTAAAAAGATGGCCAAGTTAGAAGATTCGCCTGATTTGTAAAGTAGTTTGTTGAGAAAACAAACATCTTCATTGCGGAACATTGTACTGTGTGGAATAACCTCATTCGGTTCTAGGAATCAGTTGCTTTACTACAAAGAAGGTTGAGTGCAGCAAGTTCAAACTTTACTTCTTAATGTAATCTAAAAAGATGGCTAAGTTAGAAGATGGCCAATTTGTTAGAAGAAAACAAACATCTTCATTTGTAAAAATAAGCTCATTCGTTCAGTTGAGAAAACAAACATCTTCATTAATGTAATCTAAAAGATGGCCAAGTTAGAAGATTGTTTGTAAATACGTTTTTGAAAAACAAACATCTTCATTTCTACATTGTAATCAAATGCTTTTCCTACAAAGAAAAGAAGTTGAGTGCAGCAAGTTCAAACTTTCCTTGTTAATGTAATCTAAAAAGATGCACAACTTAGTAGATTGGCCTCATTTCTAAAGTAGTTTATTTAGAAAAGAAACATCTTCAGTAACGAACACTGTACTGTGTGAAATAAGTTAATTTGCTTCTAGGAATCAGTTTAATTTCTACGAAGATGGTTGAGTTTAGCAACTTCAAACTTTCCTTGTTAATGTGCGCTAAAAGGATGTCCAAGTTAGTAGATTCGCCTCATTGGTAAAGTAGTTTGTTGAGAAAACAAACATCTTCATTGCCGAACATTGTACTGTGTGAAAAAAGCTAATTTAGTTCTAGAATTCAGTTGCTTTCCAACAAAGAAGGATGAGTGCAGCCAGTTCAAACTTTCCTTGTTAATGTAATCTAAAAAGAGGCACAACTTAGTAGATTGCCCTCATTTCTAAAGTAGTTTCTTTAGAAAAGAAACATCTTCAGTACCGAACACTACTGTGTGAAATAAGTTAATTCCCTTCTAGGAATCAGTTTAACTTCTACGAAGAGAGTTGAGTGCAGCAAGTTCAAACTTTCCTTGTTAATGTAATCTAAAAAGATGGCCAACTTAGAAGATTCGCCTGATTTGTAAAGTACTTTGTTGAGAAAACAAACATCTTCATTGCGGAACATTGTACCCTGTGAAATAAGCTCATTCGGTTCTAGGAATAAGTTGCTTTACTACAAAGAAGGTTGAGTGCAGCAAGTTCAAACTTTACTTCTTAATATAATCTAAAAAGATGGCCAAGTTAGTAGATTGGCCTCATTTGTAAAGTAGTTTGTTGAGAAAACAAATATCTTCATTGCCGAACATTGTACTGTGTGAAATGAGCTCATTCGGTTCTAGGAATCAGTTGCTTTCCTACAAAGAAGGTTGAGTGCAGCAAGTTCAAACTTTCCCTGTTAATGTAATCTGAAAAGATGAACAACTTAGTAGATTGTCCTCATTTCTAAAGTAGTTTGTTTAGAAAACAAACATCTTCATTACCGAACACTGTACTGTGTGAAATAAGCTCATTCGGTTCTAGGACTCAGTTGCTTTCCTACGAAGAATGTTGAGTGCAGCAAATTCAAACTTTCCTAGTCTGGGTAATCTAACAAGATGTACAAGTTAGTGCATTCGCCTCATTTCTAAAGTAGTTTCTTTAGAAAAGAAACATCTTCAGTACTAAACACTGTACTGTGTGAAATAAGGTAAATCGGTTCTAGGAATCAGTTTAATTTCTAAGAAGATTTTTGAGTGCAGCAAGTTCAACCTTCCCTTGTTAATGTATTCTAAAAAGATGCACAGCTTAGGAGATTGGCCTCATTTCTAAAGTAGTTTGTTAACAAAACAAACACCTTCATTACCGAACACTATACTATGTGAAATGAGCTAGTTCGGTTCTAGGAATCACTTGCTTTCCTACGAAGAAGGTTGAGTGCAGCAAGTTCAAACTTTCCTCGTTTGTGTAATCTAACAAGATGTACAAGTTAGTGTATTCGCGTTGTTTCTAAAGTGGTTTCTTTAGGAAGCAAACATCTTCATTACTGAACACTGTACTGTGTGAAATAAGTTAATCGGATCTAGGAATCAGTTTCCTTTCTACGAAGATGGTTGAGTGCAGCAAGTTCAAACTTTCCTTGTTAATGTAATCTAAAAAGATGGCCAAGTTAGCAGAGTCACCTCATTTGTAAAATAGTTTGTTGAGAAAAGTAACATCTTTATATCCGAACATTGTACTGTGTGAAATAAGCTCATTCGGTTCTAGGAATCACTTGCTTTCCTACAAAGAAGGTTGAGTGCAGCAAGTTCAAACTTTCCTTGTTAATGGAATCTAAAAAGATGCAAAACTTAGTAGATTGGCCTCATTTCTGAAGTAGTTTCTTTAGAAAAGAAACATCTTCAGTACTGAACACTGTACTGCGTGAAATAAGTTAATTCGCTTCTAGGAATCAGTTTAATTTCTACGAAGATGGGTGAGTGCAGCAAGTTCAAACTTTCCTAGTTTGTGTAATCTAACAAGATGTACAAGTTACTGGATTCGCTTCATTTCTTAATTAGTTTCTTTAGAAAACAAATATCTTCAGTTCCGAACACAGCACTGTGTGAAATAAGGTAATTTGGTTCTAGGAATCAGTTTCCTTTCTACGAAGATGGTTGAGTTTAGCAAGTTCAAACGTTACTTGTTAATGTCATCTAAAAAGATGTCCAAGTTAGTAGATTTCCCTCATTTCTAAAGTAGTTTCTTTAGAAAACAAACCTAAATTTCCAAACTTTGTACTGTGTGAAATGATCTAATTCGGTTGGTTCTAGGAATCAGTTTACTTTCTACGAAGATGGTTGAGTTTAGCAAGTTCAAACTTTCCTTGTTAATGTGCTCTACAAACATGTCCAAGTTAGTAGATTTGCCTCATTGGTAAAGTAGTTTGTTGAGAAAACAAACATCTTCATTGCCGAACATTGTATTGTGTGTAAAATCTAATTCGGTTCTAGAATTCAGTTGCTTTCCTACAAAGAAGGTTGAGTGCGGCCAGTTCAAACTTTCCTTGTTAATGTAATCTAAAAAGATGCACAACGTAGTAGATTGGCCTCATTTCTAAAGTAGTTTCTTTAGAAAAGAAACATCTTCAGTACCGAACACTGTACTGTGTGAAATAAGTTAATTCGCTTTCTAGGAATCAGTTTAATTTCTACGAAGAAGGTTGAGTGCAGCAAGTTCAAACTCTCTAATTTGTGTAATCTAACAAGATGTACAAGATAGTGCATTCGCCTCATTTCTAAAGTAGTTTCTTTAGAATAGAAACATCTTCCTTACCGAACACTGTACTGTGTGAAGTAAGGTAATTCGGTTCTAGGAATCAGTTTAATTTCAACGAAGATGGTTGAGTGCAGCAAGTTCAAACTTTCCTTGTTAATGTAATCTAAAAAGATGCACAGCTAAGTATATTGGCCTCATTTCTAAAGTAGTTTGTTTACAAAACAAACATCTTCATTACTGAACACTATACTATGTGAAATGAGCTAGTTCGGTTCTAGGAATCACTTGCTTTCCTACGAAGAATGTTGAGTGCAGCAAGTTCAAACTTTCCTTGTTAAAGTACTCTGAAAAGATGCAGAAACTTAGTAGATTGGCCTCATTTCTAAAGTAGTTTCTTTAGAAAAGAAACATCTTCAGTACTGAACACTGTACTGTGTGAAATAAGGTAAATAGGTTCTAGGAATCAGTTTAATTTCTAAGAAGATGGTTGAGTTCAGCCAGTTCAAACTTTCCTTGTTAATGTAATCTAAAAAGATGGCCAAGTTAGAAGATTCGCCTCATTTGTAAAGTACTTTGTTGAAGAAACAAACATCTTCACTGCCGAACATTGTAATGTGTGAAATAAGCTCATTCGGTTCTAGGAATCAGTTACTTTCCTAAAAAGAAGGTTGAGTGCAGCAAGTTCAAACTTTCCCTGTTAATGTAATCTGAAAAGATGAACAACTTAGTAGATTGTCCTCATTTCTAAAGTAGTTTGTTTAGAAAACAAACATCTTCATTACCGAACACTGTACTTTGTGAAATAAGCTCATTCGGTTCTAGGACTCAGTTGCTTTCCTACGAAGAATGTTGAGTGCAGCAAATTCAAACTTTCCTAGTCTGGGTAATCTAACAAGATGTACAAGTTAGTGCATTCGCCTCATTTCTAAAGTAGTTTCTTTAGAAAAGAAACATCTTCAGTACTAAACACTGTACTGTGTGAAATAAGGTAAATCGGTTCTAGGAATCAGTTTAATTTCTAAGAAGATTTTTGAGTGCAGCAAGTTCAACCTTCCCTTGTTAATGTATTCTAAAAAGATGCACAGCTTAGGAGATTGGCCTCATTTCTAAAGTAGTTTGTTAACAAAACAAACACCTTCATTACCGAACACTATACTATGTGAAATGAGCTAGTTCGGTTCTAGGAATCACTTGCTTTCCTACGAAGAAGGTTGAGTGCAGCAAGTTCAAACTTTCCTCGTTTGTGTAATCTAACAAGATGTACAAGTTAGTGTATTCGCGTTGTTTCTAAAGTGGTTTCTTTAGGAAGCAAACATCTTCATTACTGAACACTGTACTGTGTGAAATAAGTTAATTCGGATCTAGGAATCAGTTTCCTTTCTACGAAGATGGTTGAGTGCAGCAAGTTCAAACTTTCCTTGTTAATGTAATCTAAAAAGATGGCCAAGTTAGCAGAGTCACCTCATTTGTAAAATAGTTTGTTGAGAAAAGTAACATCTTTATATCCGAACATTGTACTGTGTGAAATAAGCTCATTCGGTTCTAGGAATCACTTGCTTTCCTACAAAGAAGGTTGAGTGCAGCAAGTTCAAACTTTCCTTGTTAATGGAATCTAAAAAGATGCAAAACTTAGTAGATTGGCCTCATTTCTGAAGTAGTTTCTTTAGAAAAGAAACATCTTCAGTACTGAACACTGTACTGCGTGAAATAAGTTAATTCGCTTCTAGGAATCAGTTTAATTTCTACGAAGAAGGTTGAGTGCAGCAAGTTCAAACTTTCCTTGTTAATGTAATCTAAAAAGATGGCCAAGTTAGAAGATTCGCCTCATTTGTAAAGTACTTTGTTGAGAAAAAAACATCTTCATTGCCGAACACTGTAATGTGAGAAATAAGCTCATTTGTTTCTAGGAATCAGTTGCTTTCCTACAAAGAAGGTTGAGTGCAGCAAGTTCAAACTTTCCTTATTAATGTAAACTAAAAAGATGCACAACTTAGTTGATTGGACTCATTTCTAAAGTAGTTTGTTTAGAAAACAAACATCTTCATTACCAAACACTATACTATGTGAAATAAGCTAGTTCCGTTCTAGGAATCACTTGCTTTCCTAAGAAGAATGTTGAGTGCAGCAAGTTCAAACTTTCCTAGTTTGTGTAATCTAACAAGATGTACAAGTTAGTAGATTTGCCTCATTTCTAAAGTAGTTTGTTTAGAAAACAAACATCTTCAGTACCGAACACTGTACTGTGTGAAATAAGTAATTCGGTTCTAGGAATCAGTTTAATTTCTACAAAGATGGTTGAGTGCAGCAAGTTCAAACTTTCCTTGTTAATGTAATCTAAAAAGATGGCCAAGTTAGTAGATTGGCCTCATTTGTAAAGTAGTTTGTTGAGAAAACAAACATCTTCATTGCCAAACACTGTACTTGTGAAATAAACTCATTCGGTTCTAGGAATCAGTTTAATTTCTATAAAGAACGTTGAGTGCAGCAGGTTCAAACTTTCCTTGTTAATGTAATCTGAAAACATGCACAACTTAGCAGATTGGCCTCATTTCTAAAGTAGTTTGTTTACAAAACATACATCTTCATTACCGAAGACTATACTATGTGAAATGAGCTAGTTCGGTTCTAGGAATCACTTGCTTTCCTACGAAGAAGGTTGAGTGCAGCAAGTTCAAACTTTCCTAGTTTGTGTAACCTAACAAGATGTACAAGTTAGTGCATTCGCCTCATTTCTAAAGTAGTTTCTTTAGAAAAGAAACATCTTCAGTATTGAACACTGCACTGTGTGAAATAAGGTAAATTGGTTTTAGGAATCAGTTTAATTTCTAAGAAGATGGTTGAGTGCAGCAAGTTCAAACTGCCCTTGTTAATGTAATCTAAAAAGATGCACAACTTAGTAGATTGGCCTCATTTCTAAAGTAGTTTGTTTAGAAAACAAACATCTTCATTACTGAACATTGTACTGTGTGAAATGAGCTAGTTCGGTTCTAGGAATCAGTTGCTTTCCTACAAAGAAGGTTGAGTGCAGCAAGTTCAAACTTTCCTTGTTAATGTAATCTAAAAAGATGTACAAGTTAGTAGATTCGCCTCATTTCTAAAGTAGTTTGTTTAGAAAACAAACATCTTCATTACCAAACACTGTACTGTGTGAAATAAGCTAATTCGGTTCTAGGAATCAGTTTAATTTCTAAAAAGATGGTTGAGTGCAGCAAGTTCAAACTTTCCTTGTTAATGTAATCTAAAAAGATGGCCAAGTTAGTAGATTGTCCTCATTTGTAAAGTAGTTTGTTGAGAAAACAAACATCTTCATTACAAACACTTGTACTGTGTGAAATAAGCTCATTCGGTTCTAGGAATCAGTTGCTTTTCTACAAAGAAGGTTGAGTGCAGCAAGTTCAAACTTTCCTTATTAATGTAATCTAAAAAGATGCACAACTTAGTAGATTGGCCTCATTTCTAAAGTAGTTTCTTTAGAAAAGAAACATCTTCAGTACTAAACACTGTACTGTGTGAAATAAGTTAATTCACTTCTAGGAATCAGTTTAATTTCTAAGAAGAAGGTTGAGTGCAGCAAGTTCAAACTTTCCTTGTTAATGTAATCTAAAAAGATGCACAAGTTAGTGGATTGGCCTCATTTCTAAAGTAGTTTGTTTACAAAACAAACATCTTCATTACCGAACACTGTACTGTGTGAAATAAGCTAATTCGGTTCTAGGAATCAGTTTAATTTCTAACAAAGAAGGTTGAGTGCAGCAAGTTCAAACTTTCCTTGTTAATGTAATCTAAAAAGATGGCCAAGTTAGTGTATTCGCCCTCATTTGTAAAAGTAGTTTGTTTAGAAAAAAACATCTTCATTACCAAACACTGTACTGTGTGAAATAAGTTAATTTGGTTCTAGGAATCAGTTTCCTTTCTATTAAGATGGTTGAGTGCAGCAAGTTCAAACTTTCCTTGTTAATGTAATCTAAAAAGATGCACAACTTAGTAGATTGGCCTCATTTTCTAAAGTAGTTTGTTTAGAAAACAAACATCTTCATTACCGAACACTGTACTGTGTGAAATAAGCTAGATCGGTTCTAGGAATCACTTGCTTTCCTACAAAGAAGGTTGAGTGCAGCAAGTTCAAACTTTCCTTGTTAATGTAATCTAAAAAGATGCACAACTTAGTAGATTGGCCTCATTTCTAAAGTAGTTTCTTTAGAAAAGAAACATCTTCAGTACTGAACACTGTACTGTGTGAAATAAGTTAATTCGGTTCTAGGAATCAGTTTAATTTCTAAGAAGATGGTTGAGTGCAGCAAGTTCAAACTTTCCTTGTTAATGTAATCTAAAAAGATGGCACAAGTTAGTAGATTCGCCTCATTTGTAAAGTAGTTTGTTTAGAAAAAAACATCTTCATTGCCGAACACTGTACTGTGTGAAATAAGCTAGTTTGTTTCTAGGAATCAGTTGCTTTCCTACAAAGAAGGTTGAGTGCAGCAAGTTCAAACTTTCCTTTTTAATGTAATCTAAAAAGATGTACAAGTTAGTTGATTGGCCTCATTTCTAAAGTAGTTTCTTTAGAAAACAAACATCTTCATTACCAAACACTGTACTGTGTGAAATAAGCTAATTCGGTTCTAGGAATCAGTTTAATTTCTAAGAAGATGGTTGAGTGCAGCAAGTTCAAACTTTCCTAGTTAATGTAATCTAAAAAGATGTACAAGTTAGTAGATTGGCCTCATTTCTAAAGTAGTTTCTTTAGAAAAGAAACATCTTCATTACCGAACACTGTACTGTGTGAAATAAGCTAATTCGCTTCTAGGAATCAGTTTAATTTCTACAAAGATGGTTGAGTGCAGCAAGTTCAAACTTTCCTTGTTAATGTAATCTAAAAAGATGGCCAAGTTAGTAGATTCGCCTCATTTGTAAAGTAGTTTGTTGAAAAAACAAACATCATCATTGCCAAACATTGTACTATGTGAAATAAGCTCATTCAGTTCTAGGAATCAGTTGCTTTCCTATAAAAAAGGTTGAGTGCAGCAAGTTCAAACTTTCCTTGTTAATGTAATCTGAAAAAGATGCACAACTTAGTAGATTGGCCTCATTTCTAAAGTAGTTTGTTTACAAAACAAACATCTTCATTACCAAACACTATACTATGTGAAATGAGCTAGTTCGGTTCTAGGAATCACTTGCTTTCCTACGAAGAAGGTTGAGTGCAGCAAGTTCAAACTTTCCTTGTTTGTGTAATCTAACAAGATGTACAAGTTAGTGCATTCGCCTCATTTCTAAAGTAGTTTCTTTAGAAAAGAAACATCTTCAGTACTGAACACTGTACTGTGTGAAATAAGGTAAATTGGTTTTAGGAATCAGTTTAATTTCTAAGAAGATGGTTGAGTGCAGCAAGTTCAAACTTTCCTTGTTAATGTAATCTAAAAAAGATGCACAACTTAGTAGATTGGCCTCATTTCTAAAGTAGTTTGTTTGCAAAACAAACATCTTCATTACCGAACATTATACTATGTGAAATGAGCTAGTTCGGTTCTAGGAATCACTTGCTTTCCTACAAAGAAGGATGAGTGCAGCAAGTTCAAACTTTCCTCTTTTGTGTAATCTAACAAGATGTACAAGTTAGTGTATTCGCGTCGTTTCTAAAGTGGTTCCTTTAGAAAACAAACATCTTCAGTACCGAACACTATACTGTGTGAAATAAGTGAATTCGCTTCTAGGAATCAGTTTAATTTCTACGAAGATGGTTGAGTGCAACAAGTTCAAATTTTCCTTGTTAATGTAATCTAAAAAGATGGCCAAGTTAGCAGAGTCACCTCATTTGTAAAATAGTTTGTTGAGAAAATTAATATCTTTATACCAGAACATTGTACTGTGTCAAATAAGCTCATTCGGTTCTAGGAATCACTTGCTTTCCTACAAAGAAGGTTGAGTGCAGCCAGTTCAAACTTACCTTATTAATGTAATCTAAAAAAATGCACAACTTAGTAGATTGGCCTCATTTCTAAAGTAGTTTCTTTAGAAAAGAAACATCTTCAGTACCGAACACTGTACTTTGTGAAATTAGTTAATTCACTTCTAGGAATGAGTTTAATTTCTACCAAGAAGGTTGAGTGCAGCAAGTTCAAACTTTCCTTGTTAATGTAATCTAAGAAGATGGCCAAGTTAGAAGATTTGCCTCATTTGTCAAGTACTTTGTTGAGGAAACAAACATCTTCACTGCCGAAAATTGTACTGTGTGAAATGAGCTCATTCGGTTCTAGGAATCAGTTTAATTTCTATGAAGAAGGTTGAGTGCAGCAAGTTCAAACTTTCCTTGTTAATGTAATCTAAAAAGATGGCCAAGTTAGAAGATTCGCCTCATTTGTAAAGTACTTTGTTGAGAAAAAAACATCTTCATTGCCAAACACTGTACTGTGAAAATAAGCTCATTTGTTTCTAGGAATCAGTTGTTTTCCTACAAAGAAGGTTGAGTGCAGCAAGTTCAAACTTTCCTTGTTAATGTAATCTAAAAAGATGCACAACTTAGTAGATTGGCCTCATTTCTAAAGTAGTTTGTTTACAAAACAAACATCTTCATTACTGAACACTATACTATGTGAAATAAGCTAGATCCGTTCTAGGAATCACTTGCTTTCCTATGAAGAATGTTGAGTGCAGCAAGTTCAAACTTTCCTAGTTTGTGTAATCTAACAAGATGTACAAGTTAGTGGATTCGCCTCATTTCTAAAGTAGTTTCTTTAGAAAAGAAACATCTTCAGTACTGAACACTGTACTGTGTGAAATAAGTGAATTCGGTTCTAGGAATCAGTTTAATTTCTCCGAAGATGGTTGAGTGCAGCAAGTTCAAACTTTCCTTGTTAATGTAATCTAAAAAGATGGCCAAGTTAGTAGATTCGCCTCATTTCTAAAGTAGTTTGTTTGCAAAACAAACATCTTCATTACCGAACATTATACTATGTGAAATGAGCTAGTTCGGTTCTAGGAATCACTTGCTTTCCTACGAAGAAGGATGAGTGCAGCAAGTTCAAACTTTCCTCTTTTGTGTAATCTAACAAGATGTACAAGTTAGTGGATTCGCTTCATTTCTAAAGTACTTTCTTTATGAAAGAAACATCTTCAGTACTGAACACTGTACTGTGTGAAATAAGGTAAATCGGTTCTAGGAATCAGTTTAATTTCTAAGAAGATGGTTGAGTGCAGCAAGTTCAAACTTTCCTTGTTAATGGAATCTAAAGAGATGCACAACTTAGTAGATTGGCCTCATTTCTAAAGTAGTTTCTTTAGAAAAGAAACATCTTCAATACCGAACACTGTACTGTGTGAAATGAGGTAATTCGCTTTTAGGAATCAGTTGAATTTCTACGACGATGGTTGAGTGCAGCAAGTTCAAACGTTCCTTGTTAATGTAATCTGAAAAGATGGCCAAGTTAGTAGATTCGCCTCATTTGTAAAGTAGTTTGTTGAAATCAAACATCTTCATTGCCAAACATTGTACTGTGTGAAATGAGCTCATTCAGTTCTAGGAATCAGTTGCTTTCCTATAGAGAAGGTTGAGTGCAGCAAGTTCAAACTTTCCTTGTTAATGTAATCTGAAAAGATGCACAACTTAGTAGATTGGCCTCATTTCTAAAGTAGTTTGTTTACAAAACAAACATCTTCATTCCCGAACACTATACTATGTGAAATGAGCTAGTTCGGTTCTAGGAATCACTTGCTTTCCTACGAAGAAGGTTGAGTGCAGCAAGTTCAACCTTTCCTTGTTTGTGTAAGCTAACAAGATGTACAAGTTAGTGCATTCGCCTCATTACTAAAGTAGTTTCTTTAGAAAAGAAACATCTTCAGTACTGAACACTGTACTGTGTGAAATAAGGTAAATTGGTTCTAGGAATCAGTTTAATTTCTAAGAAGATGGTTGAGTGCAGCAAGTTCAAACTTCCCTAGTTAATGTAATCTAAAAAGATGCACAACTTAGTAGATTGGCCTCATTTCTAAAGTAGTTTGTTTACAAAACAAACATCTTCATTACCGAACACTATACTATGTGAAATGAGCTGGTTCGGTTCTAGGAATCACTTGCTTTCCTACGAAGAAGGATGAGTGCACCAAGTTCAAACGTTCCTCGTTTGTGTAATCTAACAAGACGTACAAGTTAGTGGATTCGCGTTGTTTCTAAAGTGGTTTCTTTAGAAAACAAACATCTTCAGTACTGAACACTGTACTCTGTGAAATAAGTTAATTCGGTTCTAGGAATCAGTTTCCTTTCTACGAAGATGGTTGAGTGCAGCAAGATCAAACTTTCCTTGTAAATGTAATCTAAAAAGATGGCCAAGTTAGCAGAGTCACCTCATTTGTAAAATAGTTTGTTGAGAAAAAAAACATCTTCATTGCCGAACATTGTACTGTGTGAAATGAGCTCATTCGGTTCTAGGAATCACTTGCTTTCCTACAAAGAAGGTTGAGTGCAGCAAGTTCAAACTTTCCTTGTTAATGTAATCTGACAAGATGCACAACTTAGTAGATTGGCCTCATTTCTAAAGTAGTTTCTTTAGAAAAGAAACATCTTCATTACCGAACACTGTACTGAGTGAAATAAGTTAATTAAACATAGGAATCTGTTTAATTTCTACGAAGATGGTTGAGTTTAGCAAGTTCAACCTTTCCTTATTAATGTGCTCTAAAAAGATGTCCGAGTTTGTAGATTTGCCTCATTGGTAGAGTAGTTTGTTGAGAAAACAAACATCTTCATTGCCAAACATTGTACTGTGTCAAATAAGCTAATTTAGTTCTAGAATTGAGTTGCTTTCCTATAAAGAAGGTTGAGTGCAGCCAGTTCAAACTTTCCTTGTTAATGTAATCTACAAAGATGGCCAAGTTAGAAGATTCACCTCATTTGTAAAGTACATTCTTGAGAAAACAAACATCTTCATTGACGAACATTGTACTGTGTGAAGTAAGCTCATTCGGTTCTAGGAATCAGTTGCTTTCCTACAAAGAAGGTTGAGTGCAGCAAGTTCAAACTTTCCTTGTTAATGTAATCTAAAAAGATGCACAACTTAGTAGATTGGCCTCATTTCTAAAGTAGTTTGTTTACAAAACAAACATCTTCATTACGGAACACTATACTATGTGAAATGAGCTAGTTCGGCTCTAGGAATCACTTGCTTTCCTACGAAGAAGGTTGAGTGCAGCAAGTTCAAACTTTCCTCGTTTGTGTAATCTAACAAGATGTACAAGTTAGTGCATTCGGGTCATTTCTAAAGTAGTTTCTTTAGAAAAGAAACATCTTCAGTACCGAACACTGTACTGTGTGAAATAAGGTAATTCGGTTCTAGGAATCAGTTAAATTTCTACGACGATGGTTGAGTGCAGCTAGTTCAAACGTTCCTTGTTAATGTAATCTAAAAAGATACACAACTTAGTAGATTGGCATCATTTCTAAAGTAGTTTGTTTACAAAACAAACATCTTCATTACGGAATACTATACTATGTGAAATGAGCTAGTTCGGTTCTAGAAATCACTTGCTTTCCTACAAAGAAGGTTGAGTGCAGCAAGTTCAAACTTTCCTTGTTAATGTAATCTAAAAAGATGCACAACTTAGTAGATTGGCCTCATTTCTAAAGTAGTTTCTTTAAAAAAGAAACATCTTCAGTACCGAACTCTGTACTGTGTGAAATGAGTTAATTCGCTTCTAGGAATCAGTTTAATTTCTACGAAGATGGTTGAGTGCAGCAAGTTCAAACTTTCCTAGTTTGTGTAATCTGACAAGATGTACAAGTTCCTGGATTCGCGTCATTTCTAAATTAGTTTCTTTAGAAAACAAACATCTTCAGTACCGAACACTGTACTGTGTGAAATAAGTTAATTCGGTTCTAGGAATTAGTTTCCTTTCTACGAAGATGGTTGAGTTTAGCAAGTTCAAAGTTTCCTTGTTAATGTAATCTAAAAAGATGTCCAAGGTATTAGATTCGCCACATCTCAAGTAGTTTCTTTAGAAAGCAAACCTAAATTGCCAAACTTTGTACTGTGTGAAATGAGGTAATTCGGTTCGGGAATCAGTTTACTTTGTACGATGATTGTTGGGTTTAGCAAGTTCAAACTTTCCTTGTTCATGTGCTCTAAAAAGATGTCTAAGTTAGTAGATTTGCCTCATTGGTAAAGTAGTTTGTTGAGAAAACAAACATCTTCATTGCCAAACATTATAATGTGTGAAAAATGCTAATTTAGTTCTAGAATTCAGTTGCTTTCCGACAAAGAAGGTTGAGTGCAGCCAGTTCAAACTTTCCTTGTTAATGTAATCCAAAAATATGCACAACTTAGTAGATTGGCCTCATTTCTAAAGTAGTTTCTTTAGAAAAGAAACATCTTCAGTAGCGAACACTGTACTGTGTGAAATAAGTTAATTCGCTTCAGGGCATCAGTTTAATTTCTACGAACAAGGTTGAGTCCAGCAAGTTCAAACTTTCCTTGTTAATGTATCCTAAAAAGATGGCCAAGTTAGAAGATTCGCCTCATTTGTAAAGTACTTTGTTGAGAAAACAAACATCTTCATTGCCGAACATTGTACTGTGTGAAATAAGCTCATTCGGTTCTAGGAATCAGTTGCTTTCCTACAAAGAAGGTTGAGTGCAGCAAGTTCAAACTTTCCTTGTTAATGTAATCTAAAACGATGCACAACTTAGTAGATTGGCCTCATTTATAAAGTAGTTTGTTTAGAAAACAAACATCTTCATTACCGAACACTGTACTATGTGAAATAAGCTAGTTCCGTTCTAGGAATCACTTGCTTTCCTATGAAGAAGGTTGAGTGCAGCAAGTTCAAACTTTCTTAGTTTGTGTAATCTAACAAGATGTACAAGTTAGTTTATTCGCCTCATTTCTAAAGTAGTTTCTTTAGAAAAGAAACATCTTCAGTACCGAACACTGTACTGTGTAAAATAAGTTAATTTGCTTCTAGGAATCAGTTTAATTTCTACGAAGAAGATTGAGTGCAGCAAGTTCAAACTTTCCTTGTTAATGTAATGTAAAAAGATGGCCAAGTTAGAACATTCGTCTGCTTTGTAAAATACTTTGTTCAGAAAACAAACATCTTCATTGCCGAAATTTGTACTTTGTGAAATAAGCTCATTCGGTTTTAGGAAACACTTGCTTTCCTACAAAGAAGGTTGAGTACAGCAAGTTCAAACTTTAATTGTTAATATAATCTGAAAAGATGCACAACTTAGTAGATTGGCCTCATTTCTAAAATAGTTTCTTTAGAAAAAAAACATCTTCAGTACCGAACACTGTACTGTGTGAAATAAGTTAATTTGCTTCTAGGAATCAGTTTAATTTCTACGAAGAAGGTTGAGTGCAGCAAGTTCAAACTTTCCTTGTTAATGTAATATAAAAAGATGGCCAAGTTAGAAGATTCACCTCATTTGTAATGTACTTTGTTGAGAACACAAACATCTTCATTGCCGAACATTGTTCTGTGTGAAATAAGCTCATTCGATTCTAGGAATCAGTTGCTTTCCTACAAAGAAGGTTGAGTGCAGCAAGTTCAAACTTTCCTTGTTAATGTAATCTAAAAAGATGTCCAAGTTAGTAGATTCGCCTCATTTGTAAAGTAGTTTGTTGAGAAAACAAACATCTTCAATTGCCAAACACTACTACTATGTGAAATGAGCTAGTTCGGTTCTAGGAATCACTTGCTTTCCTACGAAGAAGGTTGAGTGCAGCAAGTTCAAACTTTCCTCGTTTGTGTAATCTAACAAGATGTACAAGTTAGTGGATTCGCTTCGTTTCTAAAGTGGTTTTCTTATAAAACAAACATCTTCAGTACTGAACACTGTACTGTGTGAAATAAGTTAATTCGGTTCTAGGAATCAGTTTCCTTTCTACGAAGATGATTGAGTGCAGCAAGTTCAAACTTTCCTTGTTAATGTAATCTAAAAAGATGGCCAAGTTAGCAGAATCACCTCATTTGTAAAATAGTTTGTTGATAAAATTAACATCTTTATTGCCGAACTTTGTACTAGTGAAATAAGCTCATTCGGTTCTAGGAATCACTTGCTTTCCTACAAAAAAGGTTGAGTGCAGAAAGTTCAAACTTTCCTTGTTAACGTAATCCAAAAAGATGTCCAAGTTAGTAGATTCGCCTCATTTCTAAAGTAGTTTCTTTATAAAACAAACCTTCATTGCCAAACTTTGTACTGTGTGAAAGGAGCTAATTCAGTCCTAGGAATCAGTTTATTTTCTACGAAGATGGTTGAGTTTAGCAAGTTCAAACTTTCCTTGTTTATGTGATCTAAAAAGATGTCCATGTTAGTAGATTTGCCTCATTGGTAAAGTAGTTTGGTGAGAAAACAAACATCTTCATTTCCGAACATTGTACTGTGTGAAAAAAGCTAATAGAGTTCTAGAATACAGTTGCTTTCCTACGAAGAAGGCTGAGTGCAGCAAGTTCAAACTTTCCTAGTTTGTGTAATCTAACAAGATGTACAAGTTAGTAGATTCGCCTCATTTCTAAAGTAGTTTCTTTAGAAAACAAACATCTTCAGTACCAAACACTTGTACTGTGTGAAATAAGTTAATTCGGTTCTAGGAATCAGTTTAATTTCAACAAAGAAGGTTGAGGGCAGCAAGTTCAAACTTTCATTCTTAATGTAATCTAAAAAGATGGCCAAGTTAGAAGATTAGCCTGATTTGTAAAGTACTTTGTTGAGAAAACAAACATCTTCATTGCCGAACATTGTACTGTGAAATAAGCTCATTCGGTTCTAGGAATCACTTGCTTTCCTACAAAGAAGGTTGAGTGCAGCAAGTTCAAACTTTCCTTGTTAATGTAATCTGAAAAGATGCACAACTTAGTAGATTGGCCTCATTTCTAAAGTAGTTTGTTTAGAAAACAAACATCTTCATTACCGAAACTGTACTATGTGAAATAAGCTAGTTCCGTTCTAGGAATCACTTGTTTTCCTACGAAGAAGGTTGAGTCCAGCAAGTTCAAACTTTCCTAGTTTGTGTAATCTAAGAAGATGTACAAGTTAGTGGATTCGCCTCATTTCTAAAGTAGTTTCTTTAGAAAACAAACATCTTCAGTACCGAACACAGTACTGTGGGAAATAAGTTAATTCGGTTCTAGGAATCAGTTTCCTTTCTACGAAGATGGTTGAGTGCAGCAAGTTCAAACTTTCCTTGTTAATGTAATCTAAAAAGATGTCCAAGTTAGTAGATTCTCCTCATTTGTAAAGTAGTTTGTTGAGAAAACAAACATCTGAATTGCCAAACATTGTACTGTGTGAAATAAGCTCATTCAGTATTAGGAATCAGTTGCTTTCCTATAAAGAAGGTTGAGTGCAACAAGTTCAAACTTTCCTTGTTAATGTAATCTGAAAAGATGCACAACTTAGTAGATTGGTCTCATTTCTAAAGTAGTTTGTTTACAAAACAAACATCTTCATTACCGAACACTATACTATGTGAAATGAGCTAGTTCGGTTCTAGGAATCACTTGCTTTCCTAAGAAGCAGGTTGAATGCAGCAAATTCAAACTTTCCTAGTTTGTGTAATCTAACAAGATCTACAAGTTAGTGCATTCTCCTCATTTCTAAAGTAGTTTCTTTAGAAAAGAAACATCCTCAGTACCGAACACTGTACTGTGTGAAATAAGGTAAATCGGTTCTAGGAATCAGTTTAATTTCTTAGAAGATGGTTGAGTGCAGCAAGTTCAAACTTCCCTTGTTAATGTAATCTAAAAAGATGCACAACTTAGTAGATTGGTCTCATTTGTAAAGTAGTTTTTTTACAAAACAACCGTCTTCATTACCGAGCACTATACTATGTGAAATGAGCAAGTTCGGTTCTAGGAATCACTTGCTTTCCTACAAAGAATGTTGAGTGCAGCAAGTTCAAACTTTCCTTGTTAATGTAATCTAAAAAAATATCCAAGTTAGTAGATTTGCCTGATTTCTAAAGTAGTTTCTTTACAAAACAAACCTAAATTGCCAAACTTTGTACTGTGTGAAATGAGCTAATTCGGTTCTAGGAATCAGTTTACTTTCTACGAAGATGGTTGAGTTTAGCAAGTTCAAACTTTCCTTGTTAATGTGCTCTCAAAAGATGTCCAAGTTAGTAGATTTGCCTCATTGGTAAAGTAGTTTGTTGAGAAAACAAACGTCTTCATTGCCGAACATTGTACTGTGTGTAAAAAGCTAATTCGGTTCTAGAATTTAGTTGCTTTCCTACAAAGAAGGTAGAGTGCAGCCAGTTCAAACTTTCCTTCTTAATGTAATCTAAAAAGATGCACAACGTAGTAGATTGGCCTCATTTCTAAAGTAGTTTCTTTCGAAAAGAAACATCTTCAGTACCGAACACTGTACTGTGTGAAATAAGTTAATTCGCTTCTAAGAATCAGTTTAATTTCTAGGAAGAAGGTTCAGTGCAGCAAGTTCAAACTTTCCTAGTTTGTGTAATCTAACAAGATGTACAAGTTAGTGTGTACGCCTCATTTCTAAAGAAGTTTCTTTAGAAAAGAAACATCTTCAGTACCGAACACTGTACTATGTGAAATAAGGTAATTTGGTTCTAGGAATCAGTTTAATTTCAACAAAGATGGTTGAGTGCAGCAAGTTCAAACTTTCCTTGTTCATGTAATCTAAAAAGATGCACAACTTAGAAGACTGGCCTCATTTCTAAAGTAGTTTTTTTAGAAAAGAAACATCATCAGTACCGAACACTCTACTGTGTGAAATAAGTGTATTCGCTTCTAGGAATCAGTTTCATTTCTACGAAGATGGTTGAGTGCAGCAAGTTCAAAGTTTCCTTGTTAATGTAATCTAAAAGGATGGCCAAGTTAGTAGATTCGCCTCATTTGTAAAGTAGTTTGTTGAGAAAACAAACATCTTCATTGCCAAACATTGTACTGTGTGAAATAAGCTCATTCGGTTCTAGGAATCAGTTGCTTTCCTACAAAGAAGGTTGAGTGCAGCAAGTTCAAACTTTCCTTGTTAATGTAATCTGAAATGATGCACAACTTAGTAGATTGGCCTCATTTCTAAAGTAGTTTGTTTACAAAACAAACATCGTCATTACCGAACACTGTACTATGTGAAATGGGCTAGTTCGAATCTACGAATCACTTGCTTTCCTACGAAGAAGGTTGAGTGCAGCAACTTCAAACTTTCCTAGTTTGTGTCATCTAACAAGATGTACAAGTTAGTGAATTCGCCTCATTTCTAAAGTACTTTCTTTAGAAAAGAAACATCTTCAGATCCGAACACTGTACTGTGTGAAATAAGTTAATTCGGTTCTAGGAATCAGTTTCCTTTCTACGAAGATGGTTGAGTTTAGCAAGTTCAAAATTTCCTTGTTAATGTAATCAAAAAGATGTGCAAGTTAGTAGATTCCCCTCATTTCTAAAGTAGTTTCTTTAGAAAACAAACCTAAAATGCCAAACTTTGTACTGTCTCAAATGAGCTAATTCGGTTCTAGGAATCAGTTTACTTTCTACGAAGATGGTTGAGTTTAGCAAGTTCAAACTTTCCTTGTTAATGTGCTCTAAAAAGATGTCCAAGTTGGTAGATTTGCCTCATTGTTAAAGTAGTTTGTTTAGAAAACAAACATCATCATTGCCGAACATTGTACTGTGTGTAAAAAGCTAATTCGGTTCTAGAATTCAGTTGCATTCCTACAAAGAAGGTTGAGTGCAGCCAGTTCAAACTTACCTTGTTAATGTAATCTAAAAAGGTGCACAACGTAGTAGATTGGCCTCATTTCTAAAGCAGTTTCTTTATAAAAGAAACATCTTCAGTACCAAACACTGTACTGTGTCAAATAAGTTAATTCGCTTCTAGGAATCAGTTTAATTTCTACGAAGAAGGTTGAGTGCAGCAAGTTCAAACTTTCCTTGTTAATGTAATCTAAAAAGATGTATAACTTAGTAGATTGGCCTCATTTCTAAAGTAGTTTGTTTACAAAACAAACATATTCATTACCAAACACTATACTATGTGAAATGAGCTAATTTGGTTCTAGGAATCACTTGCTTTCCTATGAAGAAGGTTGAGTGCAGCAAGATCAAACTTTCCTCGTTTGTGTAATCTAACAAGATGTACAAGTTAGTGGATTCGCGTTGTTTCTAAACTGGTTTCTTTAGGAAGCAAACATCTTCATTACTGAACACTGTTCTGTGTGAAATAAGTTAATTCGGATCTAGGAATCAGTTTCTTTTATACGAAGATGGTTGAGTGCAGCAAGTTCAAACTTTCCTTGTTAATGTAATCAAACTTTCCTAGTTTGTGTAATCTAACAAGATGTACAAGTTACTGGATTCTCTTTCATTTCTAAATTTCTAGTTTCTTTAGAAAACAAACATCTTCAGTACCAAACAGTGTACTGTGTGAAATGAGCTAATTTCGGATCTAGGAAAACTAGGAACAGATTAGTCATTTGCTTTAGAAAACAAACATCTTCAGTACCAAACAGTTTCCTTTCTACGAAGATGGTTGAGTTTAGCAAGTTCAAACTTTCCTTGTTAATGTAATCTAAAAAGATGTCCATGTTAGTAGATCCGCCTCATGTCTAAAGTAGTTTCTTTAGAAAACAAACCTAAATTTGAAAACTTTGTACTGTGTGAAATGAGCTAATTCCGTTCTAGGAATCAGTTCACTTTCTACTAAGATGGTTGAGTTTAGCAAGTTGAAACTTTCCTTGTTAATGTGCTCTAAAAAAGATGTCCAACTTAGTAGATTTCCTCATTGGAAAAGTACTTTGTTGAGAAAAACAAACATCTTCATTGCTGAACATTGCACTGTGTGTAAAAGCTAATTCAGTTTTGAATTCAGTTGCTTTCCTACAAAGAAGGTTGAGTGCAGCCAGTTCAAACTTACCTTGTTAATGTAATCTAAAAAGATGCACAACGTAGTAGATTGGCCTCATTTCTAAAGTAGTTTCTTTAGAAAAGAAACATCTTCAGTACCGAACACTGTACTGTGTGAAATAAGTTAATTCGCTGCCAGGAATCAGTTTAATTTCTACGAAGAAGGTTGAGTGCAGTAAGTTCAAACTCTCCTAATTTGTGTAATCTAACAAGATGTACAAGATATTGCATTCGCCTCATTTCTAAAGTAGTTTCTTTAGAAAAGAAACATCTTCAGTACTGAACACTGTACTGTGTGAAATAAGGTAATTTGGTTCTAGGAATCACTTTAATTTCTACGAAGATGGTTGAGTGCAGCAAGTTCAAACTTTCCTTGTGAATGTAATCGAAAAAGATGCACAGCTTAGTAGATTGGCCTCATTTCTAAAGTAGTTTGTTTACAAAACAAACATCTTCATTACCGAACACTATACTATGTGAAATGAGATAGTTCTGTTCTAGGAATCACTTGCTTTCCTACGAAGAAGGTTGAGTGCAGCAAGTTCAAACTTTCCATGTTAATATAATCTGAAAATATGCACAACTTAGTAGATTGGCCTCATTTCTTTAGAAAAGAAACAACTTCAGTACAGAACACTGTACTGTGTGAAATAAGGTAAATCGGTTCTAGGAATCAGTTTAATTTCTAAGAAGATGGTTGATTGCAGCAAGTTCAAACTTCCCTTGTTAATGTAATCTAAAAAGAAGGCCAAGTTAGCAGAGTCACCTCATTTGTAAAATAGTTTGTTGAGAAAACAAACATCTTCATTGCTGAACATTGCACTGTGTGAAATAAGCTCATTCGGTTCTGGGAATCACTTGCGTTCCTACGAAGAAGGATGAGTGCACCAAATTCAAACTTTCCTCGTTTGTGTAATCTAACAAGATGTACAAGTTAGTGGATTCGCATCGTTTCTAAAGTGGTTTCTTTAGAAAACAAACGTCTTCAGTACTGAACACTGTACTGTATGAAATAAGTTAATTCGGTTCTAGGAATCAGTTTCCTTTCTACGAAGATGGTTGAGTGCAGCAAGTTCAAACTTTCCTTGTTAATGTAATCTAAAAGGATGGCTAAGTTAGCAGAGTCACCTCATTTGTAAAATAGTTTGTTGAGAAAAGTAACATCTTTATAGCCGAACATTGTACTGTGTGAAATAAGCTCATTCGGTTCTAGGAATCACTTGCTTTCCTACAAAGAAGGTTGAGTGCAGCAAATTCAAACTTACCTTGTTAATGTAATCTAAAAACATTCATAACTTAGTATATTGGCCTCATTTCTAAAGTAGTTTCTTTAGAAAAGAAACATCTTCAGTACCGAACACTGTACTCTGTGAAATAACTGAATTCGCTTCTAGGAATCAGTTTAATTTTTACAAAGATGGTTGAGTGGCGCAAGTTCAAACTTTCTTTGTTAATGTAATCTAAAAAGATGGCCAAGTTAGTAGATTCGCCTCATTTGTAAAGTAGTTTGTTGAGAAAACAAACATCTTCATTGCCTAACATTGTACTGTGTGATATAAGCTCATTCGGTTCTAGGAATCAGTTGCTTTCCCACAAAGAAGGGAGAGTGCAGCAAGTTCAAACTTTCCTTGTTAATGTAATCTGAAAAGCTGTACAACTTAGTAGATTGGCCTCATTTCTAAAGTAGTTTGTTGAGAAAACAAACCTCTTAATTACCGAACACTTTACTATGTAAAATGAGCTAGTTCGGTTCTTGGAATCACTTGCTTTCCTAGGAAGAAGGCTGAGTGTACCAAGTTCAAACTGTCCTAGTTTGTGTAATCTAACAAGATGTACAAGTGAGTGGATTCGCGTCGTTTCTAAAGTGGTTTCTTTAGAAAACAAACATCTTCAGTACTGAATACTGTACGGTGTCAAATAAGTTAATTCGGTTCTAGGAATCAGTTTCCTTTCTACGAAGATGGTTGAGTGCAGCAAGTTCAAACTTTCCTTGTTAATGTAATCTAAAAAGATGGCCAAGTTAGCAGAGTCACCTCATTTGTAAAGTAGTTTGTTGAGAAAATTAACATCTTTATTGCCCAACATTTTACTGTGTGAAATAAGCTCATTCGGTTCCAGGAATCACTTGCTTTCCTACAAAGAAGGTTGAGTGCAGCAAGTTCAAACTTTCCATGTTAATGTAATCTAAAAAAATGTACAACTTAGTAGATTGGCCTCATTTCTAAAGTAGTTTCTTTACAAAAGAAACATCTTCAGTACCGAACACTGTAGTGTGTGAAATAATTTAATTGGCTTCTAGGAGCCAGTTTAATTTCTAAGAAGAAGGTTGAGTGCAGCAAGTTCAAACTTTCCTAGTTTGTGTCATCTAACAAGATGTACAAGTTAGTGGATTCGTGTCGTTTCTAAAGTGGTATCTTTAGAAAAAAACATCTTCAGTACCGAACACTGTATTGTGTGAAATAAGTGAATTCGCTTCTAGGAATCAGTTTCCTTGCTACGAAGATGGTTCAGTGCAGCAAGTTCAAACTTTCCTTGTTAATGTAATCTAAAAAGATATCCAAGTTAGTAGATTCGCCTCATTTCTAAAGTAGTTTCTTTTTTTAAAACAAACCTTCATTGCCACACATTGTACTGTGTGAAATAAGCTTATTCGGTTCTAGGAATCAGTTTACTTTCTATGAATATGGTTGAGTTTTACAAGTTCAAACTTTCCTTGTAAATGTATTCTAAAAAGATGTCCAAGTTAGTAGATTTGCCTCATTGGTAAAGTAGTTTGTTGAGAAAACAAACATCCTCATTGCCGAACATTGTACTGTGTGTCAAAAGCTAATTCGGTTCTAGAATTCAGTTGCTTTCCTACAAAGACGGTTGAGTGCAGAAAGTTCAAACTTCCTTGTTAATGTAATCTAAAAAGATGCACAACTTAATAGATTGGCCTCATTTCTAAAGTAGTTTCTTTAGAAAAGAAACATCTTCAGTACCGAACACTGTACTGTGTGAAATAAGTTAATTCGCTTCTAGGAATCAGTTTAATTTCTATGAAGAAGGTTGAGTGCAGCAAGTTCAAACTTTCCTAGTTTGTGTAATCTAACAATATGTACAAGTTAGTGGATTCGCCTCATTTCTAAAGTAGTTTCTTTAGAAAAGAAACATCTTCAGTACCGAACACTGTACTGTATGATATAAGTTCAATGTCATTCAGTTATAGAATTCAGGTGCTTTCCTACAAAGAACGTTGAATGCAGCAAGTTCAAACTTTCCTTGTTAATGTAATCTAAAAAGCTGTCCAAGTTAGTAGATTCGCCTCATTTCCAAAGTTGTTTCTTTAGAAAACTAACCTTCATTGCCAAACATTGTACTGTGAAATGAGCTAATTCTATTCTAGGAATCAGATTACTTTCTACGAAGATGGTTGAGTTTAGCAAGTTCAAACTTTCCTTGTTAATGTAATCTGCAAAGATGGCCAAGTTAGTAGACTCACCTCATTTGTAAAGTAGTTTGTTGAGAAAACAAACATCTTCATTTCCGAACATTGTACTGTGTGAAAAAGCTAATTCGGATCTAGAATTCAGTTGCTATCCTACAAAGACGGTTGAGTGCAGCAAGTTCAAACATTCCTTGTTAATTTATTCTAAAAAACATGCACAACTTAGTGGATTCGTCTCATTTCTAAAGTAATTTTTTTTTTTAAAGTAATTTCTTTAGAAAAGATACATCTTCAGTACGGAACACTGTACTGTGTGAAATGTTAATTCGCTTCTAGGAATCAGTTTAATTTCTACGAAGACGGTTGATTCCAGCAAGTTCAAACTTTCCTTGTTAATGTAATCTATAAAGATGGCCAAGTTAGAAGATTCACCTCATTTGTAAAGTACGTTGTTGAGAAAACAAACATCTTCATTGCCGAACCTTGTACTGTGTGAAATAAGCTCATTCGGTTCTAGGAATCAGTTGCTTTCCTACAAAGAAGCTTGAGTGCAGGAAGTTCAAACTTTCCTTGTTAATGTAATCTAAAAAGATGCACAACTTAGTAGAATGGCCTCATTTCTAAAGTAGTGTGTTTAAAAAACAAACATGTTCATGACCGAACACTGTACTATGTGAAATGAGCTAGTTCGGTTCTAGGAATCACTTGCTTTCCTACGAAGAAGGTTGAGTGCAGTAAGTTCAACCTCTCCTCCTTTGTGTAATCTAACAAGATGTACAAGTTAGTGGATTCGCCTCATTTCTAAAGTAGTTTCTTTAGAAAAGAAACATCTTCAGTACCGAACACTGTACTGTGTGAAATAAGGCAATTCGGTTCTAGGAATCGGTTTAATTTCTACGAAGATGGTTGAGTGCAGCAAGTTCAAACTTTCCTTGTTAATGTAATGTAAAAAAGATGCACAACTTAGTAGATTGGCCTCATTTCCAAAGTAGTTGTTTACAAAACGAACATCTTCATTACAGAACAGTATACTATGTGAAATGTGCTAGTTCGGTTCTAGGAATCACTTGCTTACCTACGAAGAAGGTTGAGTGCAGCAAATTTAAACTTTCCTTGTTAATGTAATCTAAAAGATGGCCAAGTTAGCAGAGTCACCACATTTGTAAAATAGTACGTTGAGAAAATTAACATCTTTACTGCCGAACATTGTACTGTTTGAAATAAGCTCATTCGGTTCTAGGAATCACTTGCTTTCTTACAAAGAAGGTTGAGTGCAGCAAGTTCAAACTTTCCTTGTTAATGTAATCTAAATATGCACAACTTAGTAGATTGGCCCCATTTCTAAAGTAGTTTGTTTAGAAAACAAACATCTTCATTACCGAACACTGTACTGTGTGAAATAAGCTAGTTCCCATTTCTAAAGTAGTTTGTTTAGAAAACAAACATCTTCATTACTGAACTCTGTACTATGTGAAATAAGCTGGTTCCGTTCTAGGTATCACTTGCTTTCCTATGAAGAATGTTGAGTGCAGCAAGTTCAAACTTTCCTAGTTTGTGTAATCTAACAAGATGTACAAGTTAGTGGATTCGCCTCATTTCTAAAGTAGTTTCTTTAGAAAAGAAACATCTTCAGTACCGAACACTGTACTGTGTGAAATAAGTGAATTCGCTTCTAGGAAGCAGTTTAATTTCCACGAAGATGGTTGATTGCAGCAAGTTCAAACTTTCCTTGTTAATGTAATCTAAAAAGATGGCCAAGTTAGTAGATTCGCCTCATTTGTAAAGTAGATTGTTGAGAAAATTAACATCTTTATTGCCGAACATTGTACGGTGTGAAATCAGCTCATTCGGTTCTAGGAATCACTTGCTTTCCTACAAAAAAGGTTGAGTGCAGCCAGTTCAAACTTTCCTTGTTAATGTAATCTTAAAAGATGCACAACTTAGTAGATTGGCCTCGTTTCTAAAGTAGTTTCTTTTGAAAAGAAACATCTTCAGTACCGAACACTGTACTGTGTGAAATAAGTAAATTCGCTTCTAGGAATCAGTTTAATTTCTACGAAGAAGGTTGAGTGCAGCAAGTTCAAACTTTCCTTGTTAATGTAATCTAAAAAGATGGCCAAGTTAGAAGATTCACCTGATTTGTAAAGTACTTTGTTGAGAAAACAAACATCTTCATTGCCGAACATTGTACTGTGTGAAATAAGCTCATTCGGTTCTAGGCATCAGTTGCTTTCCTACAAAGAAGGTTGAGTGCAGCAAGTTCAAACTTTCCTTGTTAAAGTAATCTAAAAAGATGCACAACTTAGTAGATTGGCCTCATTTCTAAAGTAGTTTCTTTAGAAAAGAAACATCTTCAGTACCGAACACTGTACTGTGTGAAATAAGTTAATTTGCTTCTAGGAATCAGTTTAATTTCTATGAAGAAGGTTGAGTGCAGCAAGTTCAAACTTTACTTGTTAATGTAATCTAAAAAATGGGCAAGTTAGAAGATCTGCCTCATTTGTAAAGTACTTTGTTTAGAAAGCAAACATCTTCATTGCCGAACATTGTACTGTGTGAAATAAGCTCATTCGGGTTTAGGAATCAGTTGCTTTCCTGCAAAGAAGGTTGAGTGCAGCAATTTCAAACTTTCCTTGTTAATGTAATCTAAAAAGATGCACAACTTAGTAGATTGGCCCCATTTCTAAAGTAGTTTGTTTAGAAAACAAACAGCTTCATTACCGAACACAGTACTATGTTAAATAAGCTAGTTCCGTTCTAGGAATCACTTGGTTTCCTACGAAGAAGGTTGAGTGCAGCAAGTTCAACCTTTCCTCGTTTGTGTAATCTAACAAGATTTACAAGTTAGTGGATTCGCGCATTTCTAAAGTGGTTTCCTTATAAAAGAAACATCTTCAGTAGTAAACACCGTATTGTGTGAAATAAGTTAATTCGGTTCTAGGAATCAGTTTCCTTTGTACGAAGATGGTTGAGTGCAGCAAGTTCAAACTTTCCTTGTTAATGTAATCTAAAAAGATGCACAACTTATTAGATGGGCTTCATTTCTAAAGTAGTTTCTTTAGAAAAGAAACATCTTCAGTACCAAACACTGTACTGTGTGAAATAAGTTAATTCGCTTCTAGGAATCAGTTTCATTTCTACGAAGATGGTTGAGTGCAGCAAGTTCAAACTTTCCTTGTTAATGTAATGTAAAAAGGTGTCCAAGTTAGTAGATTTGACTCATTTGTAAGGTAGTTTGTTCAGAAAACAAACAACTTCATTGCGGATTATTGTATTGTGTGAAAAAATTAATTCGAATCTAGAAATCATTCGCTTTCCTACAAAGACGGTTGAGTGCAGCAATTTCAAACATTCCTTGTTAATATAATCTAAAAAGATGCACAACTTAGTGGATTCGCCTCATTTCCAACGTAATTTCTTTAGAAAAGAAACATCTTCAGTACCGAACACTGTACTGTCTGAAATAAGTTAATTCGCTTCCAGGAATCAGTTTAACTTCTATGAAGATGGTTGAGTGCAGCAAGTTCATACTTTCCTTCTTAATGTAATCTGCAAAGATGGCCAAGTTAGTAGATTCACCTCATTTGTAAAGTAGTTTGTTGAGAAAAGAAACATCTTCATTGCAGAACATTGTACTGTGTGAAAAAAGCTAATTCGGATCTAGAATTTAGTTGCTTTCCTACAAAGACGGTTGAGTGCAGCAAGTTCAAACATTCCTTGTTAATGTATTCTAAAAAGGTGCACAATTGGGGGATTCGCCTCATTTCTAAAGTAATTTCTTTAGAAAAGAAACATCTTCAGTACCGAACACTGTATTGTGTGAAATATGGGAATTTGGTTCTAGGAAATCAGTTTAATTTCTACGAAGATGGTTGAGTGCAGCAAGTTCAAACTTTCCTTATTAATGTAATCTAAAAAGATGGCCAAATTAGTAGATTCGCCTCATTTGTAAAGTAGTTTGTTGAGAAAACAAAGATCTTCATTGCTAAACATTGTACTGTGTGAAATAATCTCATTCGGTTCTAGGAATCAGTTGCTTTCCTACAAAGAAGGTTGAGTGCAGCAAGTTCAAACTTTCCTAGTTTGTGTAATCTAACAATATGTACAAGTTAGTGGATTCGCCTCATTTCTAAAGTAGTTTCTTTAGAAAAGAAACATCTTCAGTACCGAACACTGTACTGTATGATATAAGTTCAATGTCATTCAGTTATAGAATTCAGGTGCTTTCCTACAAAGAACGTTGAATGCAGCAAGTTCAAACTTTCCTTGTTAATGTAATCTAAAAAGCTGTCCAAGTTACTAGATTCGCCTCATTTCCAAAGTTGTTTCTTTAGAAAACTAACCTTCATTGCCAAACATTGTACTGTGAAATGAGCTAATTCTATTCTAGGAATCAGATTACTTTCTACGAAGATGGTTGAGTTTAGCAAGTTCAAACTTTCCTTGTTAATGTAATCTGCAAAGATGGCTGCTTAGTAGACTCACCTCATTTGTAAAGTAGTTTGTTGAGAAACAAACATCTTCATTTCCGAACATTGTACTGTGTGAAAAAGCTAATTCGGATCTAGAATTCAGTTGCTATCCTACAAAGACGGTTGAGTGCAGCAAGTTCAAACATTCCTTGTTAATTTATTCTAAAAACATGCACAACTTAGTGGATTCGTCTCATTTCTAAAGTAATTTCTTTTTTTTTTTTAAAGTAATTTCTTTAGAAAAGATACATCTTCAGTACGGAACACTGTACTGTGTGAAATGTTAATTCGCTTCTAGGAATCAGTTTAATTTCTACGAAGACGGTTGATTCCAGCAAGTTCAAACTTTCCTTGTTAATGTAATCTATAAAGATGGCCAAGTTAGAAGATTCACCTCATTTGTAAAGTACGTTGTTGAGAAAACAAACATCTTCATTGCCGAACCTTGTACTGTGTGAAATAAGCTCATTCGGTTCTAGGAATCAGTTGCTTTCCTACAAAGAAGCTTGAGTGCAGGAAGTTCAAACTTTCCTTGTTAATGTAATCTAAAAAGATGCACAACTTAGTAGAATGGCCTCATTTCTAAAGTAGTGTGTTTAAAAAACAAACATGTTCATGACCGAACACTGTACTATGTGAAATGAGCTAGTTCGGTTCTAGGAATCACTTGCTTTCCTACGAAAGAAGGTTGAGTGCAGTAAGTTCAACCTCTCCTCCTTTGTGTAATCTAACAAGATGTACAAGTTAGTGGATTCGCCTCATTTCTAAAGTAGTTTCTTTAGAAAAGAAACATCTTCAGTACCAACACTGTACTGTGTGAAATAAGGCAATTCGGTTCTAGGAATCGGTTTAATTTCTACGAAGATGGTTGAGTGCAGCAAGTTCAAACTTTCCTTGTTAATGTAATGTAAAAGATGCACAACTTAGTAGATTGGCCTCATTTCCAAAGTAGTTTGTTTACAAAACGAACATCTTCATTACAGAACAGTATACTATGTGAAATGTGCTAGTTCGGTTCTAGGAATCACTTGCTTACCTACGAAGAAGGTTGAGTGCAGCAAGTTTAAACTTTCCTTGTTAATGTAATCTAAAAAGATGGCCAAGTTAGCAGAGTCACCACATTTGTAAAATAGTACGTTGAGAAAATTAACATCTTTACTGCCTAACATTGTACTGTTTGAAATAAGCTCATTCGGTTCTAGGAATCACTTGCTTTCTTACAAAGAAGGTTGAGTGCAGCAAGTTCAAACTTTCCTTGTTAATGTAATCTAAATATGCACAACTTAGTAGATTGGCCCCATTTCTAAAGTAGTTTGTTTAGAAAACAAACATCTTCATTACGAACACTGTACTGTGTGAAATAAGCTAGTTCCCATTTTCTAAAGTAGTTTGTTTAGAAAACAAACATCTTCATTACTGAACTCTGTACTATGTGAAATAAGCTGGTTCCGTTCTAGGTATCACTTGCTTTCCTATGAAGAATGTTGAGTGCAGCAAGTTCAAACTTTCCTAGTTTGTGTAATCTAACAAGATGTACAAGTTAGTGGATTCGCCTCATTTCTAAAGTAGTTTCTTTAGAAAAGAAACATCTTCAGTACCGAACACTGTACTGTGTGAAATAAGTGAATTCGCTTCTAGGAAGCAGTTTAATTTCCACGAAGATGGTTGATTGCAGCAAGTTCAAACTTTCCTTGTTAATGTAATCTAAAAAGATGGCCAAGTTAGTAGATTCGCCTCATTTGTAAAGTAGATTGTTGAGAAAATTAACATCTTTATTGCCGAACATTGTACGGTGTGAAATCAGCTCATTCGGTTCTAGGAATCACTTGCTTTCCTACAAAAAAGGTTGAGTGCAGCCAGTTCAAACTTTCCTTGTTAATGTAATCTTAAAAGATGCACAACTTAGTAGATTGGCCTCGTTTCTAAAGTAGTTTCTTTTGAAAAGAAACATCTTCAGTACCGAACACTGTACTGTGTGAAATAAGTAAATTCGCTTCTAGGAATCAGTTTAATTTCTACGAAGAAGGTGGAGTGCAGCAAGTTCAAACTTTCCTTGTTAATGTAATCTAAAAAAGATGGCCAAGTTAGAAGATTCACCTGATTTGTAAAGTACTTTGTTGAGAAAAAACAAACATCTTCATTGCCTAACATTGTACTGTGTGAAATAAGCTCATTCGGTTCTAGGCATCAGTTGCTTTCCTACAAAGAAGGTTGAGTGCAGCAAGTTCAAACTTTCCTTGTTAAAGTAATCTAAAAAGATGCACAACTTAGTAGATTGGCCTCATTTCTAAAGTAGTTTCTTTAGAAAAGAAACATCTTCAGTACCGAACACTGTACTGTGTGAAATAAGTTAATTTAATTCTAGGAATCAGTTTAATTTCTATGAAGAAGGTTGTGTGCAGCAAGTTCAAACTTTACTTGTTAATGTAATCTAAAAAATGGGCAAGTTAGAAGATCTGCCTCATTTGTAAAGTACTTTCTTTAGAAAGCAAACATCTTCATTGCCGAACATTGTACTGTGTGAAATAAGCTCATTCGGGTTTAGGAATCAGTTGCTTTCCTGCAAAGAAGGTTGAGTGCAGCAATTTCAAACTTTCCTTGTTAATGTAATCTAAAAAGATGCACAACTTAGTAGATTGGCCCCATTTCTAAAGTAGTTTGTTTAGAAAACAAACAGCTTCATTACGAACACAGTACTATGTTAAATAAGCTAGTTCCGTTCTAGGAATCACTTGTTTCCTACGAAGAAGGTTGAGTGCAGCAAGTTCAACCTTTCCTCGTTTGTGTAATCTAACAAGATTTACAAGTTAGTGGATTCGCGCATTTCTAAAGTGGTTTCCTTATAAAAGAAACATCTTCAGTAGTAAACACCGTAGTGTGAAATAAGTTAACCTTCGTTCTAGAAATCAGTTTCCTTTGTACGAAGATGGTTGAGTGCAGCAAGTTCAAACTTTCCTTGTTAATGTAATCTAAAAAGATGCACAACTTATTAGATGGGCTTCATTTCTAAAGTAGTTTCTTTAGAAAAGAAACATCTTCAGTACCAAACACTGTACTGTGTGAAATAAGTTAATTCGCTTCTAGGAATCAGTTTAATTTCTACGAAGATGGTTGAGTGCAGCAAGTTCAAACTTTCCTTGTTAATGTAATGTAAAAAGATGTCCAAGTTAGTAGATTTGACTCATTTGTAAGGTAGTTTGTTCAGAAAACAAACAACTTCATTGCGGATTATTGTATTGTGTGAAAAAATTAATTCGAATCTAGAAATCATTCGCTTTCCTACAAAGACGGTTGAGTGCAGCAATTTCAAACATTCCTTGTTAATATAATCTAAAAAGATGCACAACTTAGTGGATTCGCCTCATTTCCAACGTAATTTCTTTAGAAAAGAAACATCTTCAGTACCGAACACTGTACTGTCTGAAATAAGTTAATTCGCTTCCAGGAATCAGTTTAACTTCTATGAAGATGGTTGAGTGCAGCAAGTTCATACTTTCCTTCTTAATGTAATCTGCAAAGATGGCCAAGTTAGTAGATTCACCTCATTTGTAAAGTAGTTTGTTGAGAAAAGAAACATCTTCATTGCAGAACATTGTACTGTGTGAAAAAAGCTAATTCGGATCTAGAATTGAGTTGCTTTCCTACAAAGACGGTTGAGTGCAGCAAGTTCAAACATTCCTTGTTAATGTATTCTAAAAAGGTGCACAATTAGGGGATTCGCCTCATTTCTAAAGTAATTTCTTTAGAAAAGAAACATCTTCAGTACAGAACACTGTACTGTGTGAAATATGGTAATTCGGTTCTAGGAAATCAGTTTAATTTCTACGAAGATGGTTGAGTGCATCAAGTTCAAACTTTCCTTGTTAATGTAATATAAAAAGATGGCCAAATTAGTAGATTCGCCTCATTTGTAAAGTAGTTTGTTGAGAAAACAAAGAACTTAATTGCTAAACATTGTACTGTGTGAAATAATCTCATTCGGTTCTAGGAATCAGTTGCTTTCCTGCAAAGAAGGTTGAGTGCAGCAAGTTCAAACTTTCCTTGTTAATGTAATCTGAAAAGTTGCACAACTTAGTAGATGGGCCTCATTTCTAAAGTAGTTTGTTTAGAAAACAAACATCTTCATTACCGAACACTATACTATGTGAAATGAGCTAGTTCGGTTCTAGGAATCACTTGCTTTCCTACGAAGAAGGTTGAGTGCAGCAAGTTCAACCTTTCCTCATTTGTGTAATCTAACAAGATTTACAAGTTAGTGGATTTGCGATTTCTAAAGTGGTTTCCTTATAAAAGAAACATCTTCAGTAG